>OY856413.1:814482755-814767755 GCA_963693085.1 Alisma plantago-aquatica
GCAAGAGGTTGTAAAAAATTTGACCTAGGCGAGAAAAAAGGAGCTTGTAAGGTCGGTTATTTCATAAAAACCGACCCTATAAACGTTCTCGGTCGAGAAAATTGTCGACTGAGATCGTTTACAGGGTCATTTTTTTATGAAATAACTGACCCTAAAGATTGAATACCATTTCTTTGGTAACTCTCGGTCGAGAAAATTGTCGACCGAAAACATTTCGGTCTCGACTGAGAACTCTCTATAAGGTCGGTTTTCTGAGAAAATCGACCCTATAGATTGAATAAAAACATTTCAGTGTAAGTGTCGGTCGACGAACTTCTCGACCGATAGTATTTCGGTCGAGAAGTTTGTCGACCAAGTCTTACACTGAAATGTTTTATTCAATCTTTAGGGTCGGTTTTTTCAAAAATCCGACCTTATAAAGGACATGTAGACTCGGTTTCTTATAAAAACCGACGGTAGAAGTTATCTTTCGGTCGAAATTTTCTCGACCGAAGAGTACACTGAATTCAATCTTTAGGGTCGGTTATTTAAAAAACCGACGCTAGAAGTTACGATTTATTTTTAAAAAATTTCTGCAGAAATTGATATAGAACAGAAGAATAAGAAGATTCATATATTCTGGGAGAGGGGAGCATTGATGCTCAACTGTCACCATTCAAAACCACACATTCATAACAAAAATGATAATAAATATCATAATTTTACAAAATGATAGAGTGCAAGTCTGAGATAACATATTATAAAAGTAAAAATATGAAAGAGTACGTACTCAAACCACATACATAAATGGAGCCGACATATTTAATCCAATGCTATTTCGACTTCACTTATAAAACACTCTGACCACTCTTGTTGGAATTCATTCAAGTCCACATGTGTGTAAGGCTGAGTTGTAAAGATCTGTAACAGAAAATGCACATGCTAATATTTTATAAAAATGACTACAATCACTTGTAAATTTATGATGATATTCTTTATTACCTGACTTATAATCTGAATGTCATGTGATGCTTGTTTGACAATAGCTTGCATGTATTTCATTACATAGTAGCCACAAGCCCAGTCATTATTTTGCATAGGACACTACAAATAACGAAACTTAATGTTAGTAAACTACTATAAACATCAGTTGAGATAAGACTATAAAAGTTGACATATTAGAATTGAAAAATTAATACATATATGAATGAGCAGTTGTCAAAGTAGCTACCTTGACATTTTTCAAAGTCAATGTCTTTAATTTTGTGGGTATTTGTCCTACAGCTTCACGAAAAGCCTTTATACCCCTATCAATTAAACGATAGTTGGTAAAATTGAAATTCTAAATAAAATATCATGTTGAAGCAATTGATTAAATTTATGCTTACTCCATAGCTGACAATTTCAGTTTGTGACTCCTTGTTGTTTTACGCATTGGGTCAAGATAATAAAGAGTCATCAATTTTGGGACAATCACCAGTAATTCCCAATGTCTAGCTCTGAGTAAGAATAAAACAAACATTAAAATAAATAGTTTCATTCATTATTAAAATTATATTGAATAATAATACTTACTGGATGCTAAAAGGAATTAGGATAATTTCCTTCCCCTCACTAGCAAAATATTTGAATGCATCAGAGAAGTACTCATTCACTTCCTCAATATTTGTCTCCACCTGACTAGTGACTGACGGAACTAAGAATGCAATATTTTTTATATCAAAGTTGGTGACCTCGGCATATAAATGGTTGTTAAACATTTGTAATTATTTTCATATGTAGAAATAAGCTAAAAATTTGTATTGGAATTTTCTATATATATTGATAGATCCTTACCTTATCCATACTTCTATTATCGAAGTGTTCAGCCAATCATACCGGAACAACTCTATAATATCGTCAAGAAAAATAAAATTCTCAAAGTCCCTCCCAACTGCATCTTCTGTTAACTTGACCATCATATTTGATCCCGATCTTTGGTTAGCTAAGTATCGACACAAACATTTAGATTTGCTTCCCAATTCGTCGAATGTAGTTTTGGGAATGAAAGATGGCTTGGGCATAGGAGGATGACTAGCAGAAGTTTTACTTTTTGGTTTACAAACCTGTTAATTAAATTACATACTTATATCACATGAGTTCATATATGCAGTCAAATATGAAAAATATGGTAGAAATAAGGTATACCTTGTCATTGATAACCAAGTGTCTAGGCCAACCCACCATAGCACCCTCAACTTCTTCAACTGTATTATATTCAGGGTTAGGTATGGGTAGTGGTTTATCCCCCATTCCGTCATACACAAGATGGATGGACACACGACAGATGTCATCAGTAATTTGTTGGAAATGCAATGTACCACCAAGGTTGTACACCTTGCCCGCTGCCACAACATTATATTCTGGAACCTCCACTGCAAGTTTACAGTTCATACCAACCTAGATTGAAATACTATAAGTTATATAAGAAACAATAGAACAAATACATGTTACAACTATATATTATCATATATTTATCATACTAATAACACAACATATAGAACAAAAACTTACTATAGATTGTTGTGGTGGTTCATCGGGAGTGCTCCCATGACCTTCTACAACTGTAGCATGGGCTTGTACCTCATCACTTGAGAGACGTGCAGTATGAATAGGTTGAGAAGGTTGAGTAGGCTGATATGAAGACATTATTTCTTTTACTTTTTGCGCTACTAATGCTTCAACATTCTCTTGTGTAAGACCTCCTGTACGACCTCTTTTAGATTGCGAAGGGCCAAAATAAGACTTGAATCCTATGCCAGCTCCTAATCCCCTAACACAGCCAAGATGCTCCTTTGTACCAAGAGCAACTACTAGTTCATCGATGTAGCCAGTTGGGATGAACTTTCCTTCCTTCCTTTGCTCGTGGAGATCAATCTATTCATAGTTAATAAAAATATTAAATCACAATATCAATTAGATATAAATAAATCTAAGTTTGTAGAAGTTACTCTTTACTTAGTTGGGATAAACCTACCATCTTTTGTGCCACCTCCTTAGTTGCAGGGTTGACAATTTCACCGGCTCGATTCTTTCTAGCATCAATCCATGTCATGTGTCAGGGTGGTCGCTCAACTTGAGTTGTACTAGATTCTTCTCCAGAAGATGATTGCTTCTCTTGTAGTTGGCGGCGGAAGGCATAACCACCGGGCCCCAAGCGATGGTCATGCACATTTTTAGCCCGTCTTTCCTTTTGAGCCTGGTGAATAGCCTGATCATTTAAAACGAGGTATTGCAATTTAGACTTGGCAAACATGTATAAAAAGATTCACCTCCTTAATTGTATAAAATTAAATATTCATACAATACATCACAATCTTTATTACCTGAAACTCTTCCGCTCTCCTAGTTGCAACAAATCTTTCCCACACCTCAGGATCAATAAAAATATATACATCTGTAGCTTTCTTCTTTTGTTTAGGATTATTTATAAATTCCCTTACAAGATATGTCTTAAAACCCCTCCATCGTACACCACAACGTTGTAGCACTCTTTTCTTGTGATCTTTTTCATTTAGATGAAAAACACCCTATACATACAAAAGAAGCAATTAATAATGTTGTTTTGAAAAGGAATTCATTCCAAGCAAACTAAATTAGAATCAATAGATAAAAAACATATCACTTCCACTCATATATATATCTATCCATATGAGGTCTTTTTTGGCATTAGGAACATCATGCCAATTTTCTATATCTATTGGCACCTTACTGCGCGTGGTCGCCCCTACGTAATGCTTGAAAGCACTAGCATGTTCCCCAACAGGTGCTCCTGTCATATCAAACTGGACTGG
This sequence comes from Alisma plantago-aquatica, assembly GCA_963693085.1. Taxonomy (NCBI): domain Eukaryota; kingdom Viridiplantae; phylum Streptophyta; class Magnoliopsida; order Alismatales; family Alismataceae; genus Alisma; species Alisma plantago-aquatica. The sequence goes on from OY856413.1 coordinate 814,486,568, forward strand.
CAATTTTTCCCCTTTAGCCCTGAGCTCCTACAGCCTACGCATCAATGTAGGACCTCTACAGTTCTTAGCATCACCACTACCATCCTCATGGTGCTCATGCTCAAAATGTTCATCTTCATGGTGCTCATGCTCAAAATGTTCATCTTCACTCGCCATTTTAGAACCTGCAAGTATACATGATAAATAAAATAAGTGATAATAAAAGCACAAGTGATAAGGTATACATGATAATAAAATAAATAATTCAAAGAATACATGCCTTTAGTATTGGTTGAGTTGTTAGTCAAGGAAAATTCCTTCAGCATGGTCTTGACGTTTATAATATTCATCGGTGTTATCTTCAACATTTACACTTGGAAAACCAACTGAGAATGGACTGGAATCATCATACTTTTCGTAGTATTCTTCTTCATTTATAGGATCTACAGTAAACTGTCTTTTTCCATTAAGAACGACAGACCAATTTTTATTTGCCGGGTCATCAATATAGAATACTTGTTTTGCTTGGTTTGCCATGATGAATGGCTCATCTTTGAAACCAATTTTTCAAAATTCACCAATTTGAAACCCAACTCATCCACTAAAACTCCTTTATTGTTGTCAACCCAATTACACCTAAATCTAGGAACTCAAAAATTTGTATAGTCCATTTCCCATATGTCCTCAATGACGCCGTAATATGACATCTCAGCTTCGCGTGGTCTTTTATCTTTGGCACTAGCAAAATACAATGAACAAGCTTTAACAGTGACCCCACTATTTTGAACTACACTACTTTCATCTTGACGCTTTGTGTAGTATGAAAATCCATTAATGTCATAACCTTCATATGACATGACATCCATTTTTGGCTTAAAGGCGAGCCATTTTATGTTCTCAGCAACATCATTTGGTGATTCAGATAGTTGATTAAATACTGTCTCTTCAAACCACCTAATAAATGTTCGATTATGCTCTCTTGCAAGCCACATTGAATTGGATCGCGGATGATTTCTCTTGATAAGATCATTATATTCTGTGATGTAGCTACTAAATTCATCGATGTTGTGTTAAATATACAAATGCGCTTGTTCCCACAACTCACGACTGATTCCTTTCACTCGTCCTCCCAGAGTTCCTTTGCCACAATAAGATCCAATGTGATGGAAATTTTTTTGATCGCTACAAGTTTCATTGCAATTCAAAAAATCATTAAAAAAGTCCATCACCTCCCTAGCCACGTAACCCTCAACAATACTCCCTTCAGGACGATAACGATTCCGAACATCACCTTTAAAAACACTCATGTAGCGTTCAAATAGATACATCCAGTGTAAGAAAATTGGACCCAACATCTTCACCTCCCTTGTAATATGTACTATAAGATGAACCATGATATCAAAAAATGAAGGAGGAAAGTACATTTCAAGATGACACATGGTAACAATTACATCTTTCTGTAATTTATCGAGAGTATCAGGATGTATCACTTTGTTGCATATTTCATTGAAGAAGAAACAGAGTCTTGTGATTGCAAACCTTACATGCTTCGGCAATATAGATCGAATAGCCACAGGTAAAATTTGTTGCATTAAGGTGTGACAATCGTGAGATTTGAGACCTATCAGTTTTAGATCCTTCATTGATACCAATCTACGAATATTAGAAGAGTATCCTTGTGGAACCTTAATATTATACAAGCACTCACAGAAAGTCTTATTCTCTTTCTTTGACAAAGTGTAACAAGCCGGTGGAAAATATGTGCGGCGACCCCTGATCTATACTGATAATTCTTTTCTAATACCCATTAATTCTAAATCTTTTCTAGAGTTGATGCCATCTTTAGTCTTTCCTGGTATGTTCAATAGCGTACCGATGATGCTATCACAAATATTTTTTTCAACATGCATGACGTCAATGCAGTGTCTAATTGCCAAAGATCACCAATAAGGAATATCCCAGAATATTGACCTCTTCTTGTATAGAGATTTTTCACATGCGAGTGTATGACTACTTGAACTCTTTCCAAATTCATTAAAAATATGTTTCACCCTATCATATACAACATGTCCTGATATAGGTTTAGGAGCACTTCGTTCCTCAGTTGACCAATTAAAGGTTTTGTGTTGCCTTCGATAAGGATGCACTGGTGGGAGAAATCTCCGATGACCAAGATATACGATTTTACCACCATGTTTCAGTCTGATTGAATCAATATTTTCCTCACAAACAGGACATGCTTTGTATCCTTTTATGCTATATCCAGACAAATTTCCATAAGCTGGAAAGTCATTAATCGTGCAAAATAACATAGCACGCAAACTGAAGATCTCTTTACGTGAAGCATTATATGTCATAATACCTTCTTCCCATAGTTTCATTAGGTCATCAATTAGAGGTTGAAGGTAAACATCAATATCATTTCCAGGTTGCTTGGGCCCTGATATCAATGTTGACAACATCACATACTTATTTTTCATACACAACCAAGGAGGAAGATTGTATATAACAATCATAACAGGCCACGTGCTATGTTGGCTGCTTAATGTACCATAGGGATTCATTCCATCTATACAGAGTCCAAGTCTTAGGTTTCTTGGTTCTTTACCAAATTGAGGGTATAATAAATCAATTTTCTTCCATTGTGGTGAATTAGATGCATGTCGTAGGACGCCATCATCATTGACCTTTAACTCCCCATGCCAAGACAAATTTTGCGCATCTTCTGTATTAGCAAATAAGCGTTGAAATCGTGGTATTATTGGTAGATACCACATCACCTTGGAAGGAGAGCCATTTTTAGCCTTAGCTGAATTTGTGGTCTTATACCTTGACGCACCACATTTTGGACAATTTATCAAATTACTATAGTCCTTCTGAAATAACACACAATCATTTGGACATGCATGAATCTTCTTAGCCTCCATTCCCATTGGGCACATTATTTTCTTTGCTTGAGATGTTGAAATTGGAAGCTCGTTGCCTTCAGGAAGAATTTCCTTTAACAAAGACAACAGTGAAGTGAAACTCTTATCGCTCCACCGGTTTTGAGCTTTAAGAGTGTATAATCGCATCACAACACTCAACCTCGTGAACTTAGTACAACCCTTATATAATGGTTTTTCAGCATCATGGACAATGTTTGCAAATAAAGAAGGTGGATCAATGACATTGTCCCGACAACTACGTAGCATCTCATCAATCATATCATCCTGAATCTGGTCATCTTGAATCGGTTCATCATTAACATTATCATCATTATCTATATCTTCTATGCCACAACTATTAGTATCGACATTTTCTGCTCCATAATTCAATTTCTCTCCATGCCAATACCATTCATTATAACCTTGTATGATCCCATTGCATATGACATGATTCTTAATTTCCTCACCAGTATCAACTTTCAAATTGTTACAACAATTTTTACATGGACAATATAGCCTATCTGTAGGTAGTTTCCTATGTTCCTCAGAAAATCTGATAAATTCATCAAGACCTTTGGAAAACTCTGGACTGCAACGGTTCTTGATAGACATCCAACTTCGATCCATTTTATATATCACATTTAAATTAATTATAAAACTAACAGTTTAATATTGATACTATAATAATCTGTAAGTTTTTATTGATAGAAAGTTAATTTTATATACTAAAGTGTACCACCTATCCCATTTTGGAATATTTAATCTCACTAGTAACTGTATAATGTATGTTTAGTTTTGAAGAAAATTTCAGCAGCATTTCCCCTAAGTTCTCCAACTACACTGATGTAAATGGAAAATAACCACTCACATATGTACCCAGAGAACAAATGGAGAAATCCTACTGAAATAATCTACAAAACTAAACATACATTATACAGGTACATCCTAAGTGAGATTAAAATATCCAAAAATAGTCCCAAACCGGGGACTATCCAAAGTTTACTCCTAATGAGTAAATTTTGAACGGGTCTCTGAGTTAATATATAAATGCATTATTTTCATATTTATATATTAAGTTAAACATCATGCATCAACCCTAAAGTGTCAATCTAGGAGTACACATGTCTAATCTAGTATTAATTTCTAAATCTTATATTATGATTACATAAGAAAAAACACATGCATGTTTTTATTATTGGGTTATCAAATCATATAAAATGGAAAATACTTGTACAAATTAGCAAAGTAAGGCCGTTTCCAACAGTCCAAAGATTGAAATCATTATAATATTCAGAACTATTTGTGAACATTACAGCAAATATGATTAAAACATTTATAGCTCCAACATAAATAAGTTCCAGGTCCATCTCGGTCGACAATTAATCGACCGAGAGCCCACCTGCACGCAGCGTCCAGGTCCACTCTCGGTCGACAAATTGTCGACCGAGAGTGGACCTGGACGCTGAGCGCAGGTGGGCTCTCGGTCGACTGATTGTCGACCGAGATGGACCTGGAAGCACCAATGGCGGCGGGCGGGAATGAAGGGGAACAAGGAACGAAGGAAGCTCGAACTTACTTGGAAATGGCAGCGAGCTTCATGGAGGAAGAGAAGAACTTCACGGAGAGGCGACGACCTTCGTGGAAGAGTGGAAGGAGGCGACGACGAGCTTCACGACAACGAAAAGCTTCACGGAAAAGAAGAGCTTCACGGCAACGACGAGCTTCGTGGAAGAAGAGGGGAAGGCGGCGACGACAAGCTTCACGATCCTCTTCGCGGTGACGACGAGATTCACGATCCTCTTGGCGGCGTGGAGAGGCGGCAACGGCGTGGAGAGGCGACAAAGAAGAGCTTCGCGGCAACGGCGAAAAAGAGGTTTCGCGGCGCCGCGGGAGAGAGTTTAGAAAAGAGAAAGAGGGTTCTGCGGGAGGAAGAAAGACTAAAATTTCGGCTTTTTGCACGGAGTGAAATTTTGTAGCATCGGTTAACAAACAAAATCCGACTCTACAGATAAATGGTGCCCGTGTCGGGTAGTTTAAGCAAACTCGGTTGACGAGAAGGAGCAAGATTTCTTCGTATTAGCACCTCTAGGGTCAGTTTTTTAGTATAACCGACCCTAGAGGTGCTTATACATGTGTGAATAACTAAACTGGATATTGTCGGTCGACAATATTGTCGATCGAGATCACCTATAGGGTTGGTTATTAAAAAAACCGACCCTATAGGTGCTTTTAAGAAAGAATTTTGGCTTCATTCGATCGACAAATTCGTCGACCGAATGTGTCGGTCGACAAATTTGTCGACCGAATGAAGCCAGATTTCTTTCTTAGAAGCACCTGTAGGGTCGGTTTTTCTAATAACCGACCCTATAATACGGTCTCGATCGACAAATTCGTCGACCGAGGAGCTCTAAAGTGCTTCCACAACCCTAATAATGATGTTATGTGAAACTTTAATATATGGTGATGTCGTATGAACCCTAATATGGGATAAGTTATGTGAAACCCTTATATGGAATGATGTTTTGTGAAACCCTAATATGGAAAAGTTATGTGAAAACTTAATATAGGGTGGTGTTGTGTAAAAACCCTAATATGGGATAATGTTATGTGAAATTTCAATATGGGATGAAGATATGTGAACCCTAATTGATAAAGATGGGAAACTCTAACCCGAATGAGGGAATAGAGATGTTATTTTTGTATTGCATGATGTTGATATGAAATTGACATGGTTGATATGAAATTGAGATGATTGTGTAACAAATATCCTGAATACCTTGGTCAGATGACCTGAAGGTAATAGTTACCTGATAAGTGCTAACCATGTTTAGTGATGAACTAATGGTTTGAATACCCAGAATCAGCAAATGTGATGATGGTGGTATTGAGGGATGTGAATTTCCAACAATGAGACAAAAGATTGAGATCCCAATGCTTTATAACGTTTTGAAAAGTACTAAACTCTATTCAAAAATTCAGTCGATCGACTATTTGTCGAACGAAAAATCTCTAGGGTCGGTTACAAGGAAAAACCGACCCTACAGTCATCCTCGGTCGACAATATTGTCGACCGAATTTGTCTCGGTCGATAATATTTTCGACCGAGATTAACTATGTTTCAATGTTTAAAATTAGGTACCAAGTGTGTGTGTATGAGATTAACCAAGTGATGCTTTGTCAAATTTAGCCATAATTTATTTTTCAATCATTTGAAATAACAATATTCTTATATAACATGTATATGTCCAAATGAAGCCATGGAAAACACTTTTATTCATAACAATTCAATGCCCATACACTTTATAAGATGAAACATGACATACTTGTTTTATAAAAAGATATACATTACATCATTACAAAGATATATCTCATAATCTCACTGGAAAGACCGAAGGATTACATCAATGTCCGGGTCTTTTCCAAGAAAGGGCTCAACTCCATAATAATTGACCAGTGTCTGCCACTCCAAGGCACCTATCATGGTTAAGGCATAAGCCTCCAAGAAGGTGGGAACACAATCAAAGCGAAAGTTGGCAGCAATGTCTTGAAGTTGAATTGGGGAAAACTGAGTATGTGTGAGATCAGGAAATGGTGGAGGTGGAGTTTGATAGTAGTTGTAGGAAGGATTATAGGGATTTATCATGCCAGGATTAAGAGAATAGGGATATTCATCAGGTTGGTTAGGAGAGAGAGTTTGCATCCTTTGGTTTAAATAAGTCATGGCATGGTGATTATAATCCAATTGCCTACTTAGGTGATATTGGGAGCCAGCAATGTATGTCAAGGTATTTGTAATAGGATCATGGGGTAGGTTGGTAGGAGGAGGTGGTGGAGGTATGTCTTGGGTGGATGTCTCCCCTTCAGTCCTAGCCCTTTTGTGGTCAAAGTCAATTCCCATCTTTTCCACCGTATTTTTACTTATTTTTTGGGGTTTTCTATCCCATGTGTAACCTAAGTCGTCCTCAATATTTTTCTTAAGAAAATGTTGAATGATTTGGCATACAAAGTCGGCATATGGTGGATTGCCAGAAAACTCAAACATATTCTTAATGATGATACGGATAAAGTTTATGGGAATAGATTTGAGAATGGCACAGATAAGGTACATACGAAAGGTGGGTACCTCAGATTTGTTTGCTCTAGGATGGATATTGGTGGCAACAATGAGATTTATGATCCTAGCTTCAGGTTTTAAATTTATTGCATAATAGGTACCCCTATCTTCATGACAAGTCGTATTGGATTGAAAGATGGCTGTTTTGACATCACTAAGGCTAATTGCAGTGTTATCTTGGGAGAGTTTGTTGAGTGGAGTTCCTCTAGTGAGATCAATAAAATTTTTATATTCTTCTATATCTATGTCAAGCATATGATGAATACCTCCTCAGTGAAATGGAATCCATACCCACCAACCATAGAGGAGAAGGAATCATGGTCAGGATGTTTAGCTAAATTGGCATAGAATTCATTAACTATTTTGGAGGAGTACGAAGGGAAGGAAGGATTTAGAAAATCAGTCAAATGTTGTACCTCGAAAAGTTCCTCCAAATCGACAATGTTTTGGAAGTCCATGACGTCGACCGGCCTTCGTGGAAGAGGAGCTTTTGCCGATAGCCTGAGGTAGCGGTCGCCTGCAGCTTGGTCGATGAAAGGGACGTCGTTGATGACCGGCAGCGGTGCAAGGCCCGTCCTTCCTTTCCTACCTGCAACTTGCTTCTTTCCGCGCGAAGATGATGAAGCCATTTCGTTACTTTGAAATGGAGAAATAGCAAGCACGAATTGGATGTAGAGAAGATGAAGATTTTCACAAGAATACACTAGAGAGGAGCTAGAGAAGTGAGAATGTGAAGGTGTGAAGAAATGGATCGTTTTGGGTGCTATTTATAGCAAAACAGAGCCGATTTCGGTCGACAAATTGTCGACCGACGGCCGCAACGGTCATCAATCGGTCGGCCAACGGTCGATCGAAAAAAGAGCCGTTGGGAGGTCAACGGTCATATTTATAGCCGTTAACGGTTGAAATTCTAGCCGTTACGCCGGTTGATTTTTTTAGCCGTTACGGCGGTTGGTTTTATAGTCGTTTCTCGGTCGACATATTTGTCGACCGAAAAAGTTTCGGTCGACAATATTTTCGATCGAATTGACTTCTAAGGTCGGTTTTAAAGAAAATACCGACCCTAAAAGTTGCTTACACACATGAAAACTGACTCCTTCTCGGTCGACAAATTTGTCGACCGAAAATTGCTCTAAGGTCGGTTATAAGTGCAAATCCGACGCTAGAGGTGCTTATACATGCGTGAACTATCTGGATCCAGAATAGATATCGGTCGACGAATTTGTCGACCGAGAAAGAGCCAGATTTCCTTCGCATAAGGACCTCTAGGGTCGGTTTTTAGAGGTACATATCGATCGACGAATTTGTCGACCGAGGGTGTCGGTCGAAGTATAGGTCGACCGAGGAAGGCTCTAAGGTCGGTTATAAGTGCATATTCGACGCTAGATGTGCTTATACATGCATGAACAAACTGGATCCAGAATAGATATCGGTCGACGAATTTGTCGACCGAGGGGGCCTTTAAGGTCGGTTTTGTAAGAATATCCGAGCTTAGAGGTGCTGAACCGAGGAGGAATGTAAGGTCGGTTATAAAGAAAAACCGACCCTATAGGTGCTTGTATACGTGAAATTCAGCTCTTATTCGGTCGACGAATTTGTCGACCGAAGAGCCCTGTAAGGTCGGTTATAATGTAGAACCGACCCTATAGATCGAGGCGGGAAACCAAAAACCAAGCAAATTTTTGCCGTCGGAAAAATTGTCTATAAGGTCGCTTATTTGGGAAAAACCGACCCTATAGAGATGTACTACAAGGTCGGTTATTTTAAAAACAGCGACTCAAAAGGTCTTAAGTGGTGCCCGCGTTTTTTATAGACATATAAGGTCGGTTATTTGGAAAATCGACCCTATAGAGATACACTACAAGGTCGGTTATTTTAAGAAAAGTGACCCAAGAGGTCTTAAGTGTGCCCGCGTTTTTTATACACATATAAGGTCGGTTATTTGGAAAACCGATCCTATAGAGTTACACTACAAGGTCGGTTTATTTAAAAAAACCGACCTAAAATGTCTTAAGTGGTGCCCACATTTTTTTTAGACATATAAAGTCAGTTATTTGGTAAAACCGACCCTACATGTCGTGACGTTATAACATTTCGGTACTAGTGACTTTCAGACTATAAGAACTGACCCCGATGCAATTTAAAACTAAGGACCCCTTCGATCTACCATTTCCTCCTCCTAATAAACCTCCCAACTCGCGCGTCAACTAAATTTGCTCCTCCTCACTCATATAGGGCACGCCAAGCTCGAGCAGCAGAGCTTTGCCTGTTTTTGTAACTCTTTTGCCGGAGTCTTTTGCCAACTTAATCGCTTTAGGTAGATCCCTAATAAAGTTGTGGTGCTCCCGCTGGAAGTTGCCAATCTCATGAATTAGTCCTTCGTAAAGGTTTTGAGCCCCGGTCAAATCGGTGATTTCGACCTTTAGAAATGCGTCGAGCTTGGCATGGAGACTTGTGGCTTCGCCACGAATGCGACTTTCCGCTGCAATGAACTTCCAGAGAGATTTGGCACTGACATGATTTTCTTTTTCTGATTGGAGGAGGTCGTAAATGGCCTCCGCCATGTCCTTCAGTTTCTTTTCTTTTTCTTCGCAGATCCTTGAGAAATGAGTCTTGGCTTGCACTGCTGCCGTCGCTACCGCCGTACCAACAATTACCAGAGCGGGTTTGGTTTTGAAGGCCAGCACCATTACGGATCCGAGGGAGACCACCAGGACAGTCCACCCGGCGAACTGATAGTTGGAGCTCTTGCTTTACGAGGTGCTTCCCGTAGATTTGATCAGTCATCTCTTTGATAAACAACGGATCAGTCTGACGGGGGACTGAGCCTCGGTCTGGAATGCGAAATCCCTGAGAGCATTCCGCACCACACAGGCGTACTTCCGCCATTCCGAGCAAGCTGTAGGCGGCTCTGCAGCTGCATCATATGCGGCGTCTGTCTGCAGTGCAGCCCGGATAGAGTCGTGGCTGCGACATGTTTCCCTCAGGACGTCCTCCAGTTTCCTGAAAAAAAAGCTCGACTGCTTGAGGCGTTTTGTGATCAAATTAGGCAGCGCAGTTCTCCTTTCGTCCTCCTCGCTGTCTGGCTGCGTCTTCTGGCGCAACAGGTTGACGACAAGGTACGCCTTCATATCGCATCCGAGAAACGGCTTTAGCACGGGCAGTTGGCGAAATATTCTCGGGGCTAGGTTGGTTGGTGGGGTGTAGTTTACTGAGCTCTTCATGCAAAAATGCCCATCAAGCAGGGACTTTGCCGTTACACTACCCCTCAATCTAGAGAGAGCAGATCCGGCGGCGCACAGAAGCACGCTCAGAGGCACGTTGGTGCGCTCGATAACCATATCCGGCTGGGGTGACGTTTCCATAGGGCCGTCTGCGAGCCGTACTTCTGCGACGGGGCCGGCGACCTGGCAGTTAGCTGGGGAAAGACGAGTAGCTGTAGAATATTGCTTGGAGAACAACGAGCAAGGATTTTTTTATAGCAACTAGACAAAAGTTATATTTTTGTGTGGACCATGTCCTTGACGCGCTTCGACGACCTATTCAAGTGTTGCAGACTTGCAGTCGTGAATTGATGGGAAAAGATACAAATACAAAGTAGTATTGTTAATTGTACAACATAATATTTGTTCACATACAAAAAAAGTGGTGGATCCAGCCATGTGGGAGTATAACACGGTTTGGTTCGACGTCAAGGTCACGGCAAGACTGAGTATTGTATAAGCTGTGTTGGTTTCTTTCTATGATTATTCTAATGAGTATTATATTCGTAACACTTAACTTAAATACCAAGTGTACATAACAAAATAATTTCATTTCACTCCAATATTTTAAAAACTCATCTAAATCTGTTTGTTTTTTTTGTTACTCAAACTGTCAAAAACATCGATCATATTGAGATGTTACTACGTGAGTAGGCAAGACAAAGTTGCTCACATTACATAAATTCGTGTCATCTCTTCAAGATAAAATACCACTCTATATATAAACAACATCACGAGTCCATATTTTATTTATTTCAGAGAACTAGAAGACCCAACATTACTAATGAATAGATGTTAAACCGGTACATAAAGTTGCATAGCTGATATCTAGTTCTGTCTTCTACATTTTGTTAATGCAAGTTGTTACATCCTAGCATCACTTCACATGTTATGAATCACACATTTGTCTCATGTTACAACAAAAAGTAGAACTATACATGGTCATTTTCAGCCCCTAAATATTGTACAAAGATAAGATCATGAGATCTACATTAGTATATTCAAAAAATATTGGAAAAAAGTTGTTTTCTCCACTTAACAACGAAGACACAAAAACAAACCTCAAAATCCTAAAATAGTTCAACATGTCTCATGTTCAAATCAAAAGCAGCAAATACATATATGTGTTGTAATTTCCAACCCATAAGTTATGTAAAAGCTAAAACCATGAGACTACACCAGCATGATTCAAAAGTTATTAAACAAATGCATTAGGCTTAGATCATATTAGTAAGACTCATCATCTTTAGTTGTTAATACTTACATTCAACATTTCATCATAGTTACAACATCATATACAAGTTCTAGCTTCATCACTCATACTCGTCTTAGTACTAAACATCTAGGGTTTTCAAGAAGTCATCCTTAGTTCAACACATCATAAGATACATATCACTAAGTAATTTCATAATGATGCATAAAGGTTCATTAGGGCTATTCACACACATGGAAACCCTAGTTTCTATTTTTACATATTCCATTCATCAATCATAAGTATACATTGATTAATTGACTAATTTGGTTCAATTCTTCAACACAAACCCCAATAAGGATATGTGGTCACTACATACTGATTCTTATACATATATTATATTCAATTTCATTCACATTCAACAATACACTTGTATAATACAATCTAGTACAATTCAATACATGTCAATTCAATTCCCAGCATATCGACCATTGGGCTGATTTTTAGGCTAAATTCACGTGAAATAGCATAGTCATCTACCCATAATATTACCCATGGATCCTCAATCAATATATCAGGAACTATTGAAGTTCCAATCAATGATAAATAATCAAAATTAGTAGAATTGGATCCCCTAATATATTTTCCAAATCAATATCCAATCACATACATATACAAGCAAGGTTTCTGATTATTTTAGCGGGATAGAATTAGGCTTTCAACATGAATACAAAAATTAGGAGGGAGAAAAAAATTCACCTCAGGTGCCAAGCACCTTAAAAATGTCGGTCAACCTCTAAATTTTTGGAAACCCAATCAAACTCTAGCAAAAGAATCCAGTTCTTTCTCCTCTCAACTCAGAAACCCTAGAAATGGGGATTAGAAGAGAGAGTGTAAAAAGGGGGAGATTTGATGTGATTTTGAATCAAATCATAGGAGGGATAGAATTTTGACATGTAAGAGAAGATTCACCATGAAATGATATGCAAAGAAGATAAACTTATTTGATTTCATCATATCTTGGATAGAGAAACCCTAGATCAACATCTGCACCACTTTCTCTTCTCAAAACCCTAGCTCTCCTCTCTCTCTCTAGAATTTCATTTTATTGACAGGAATGATGAGTTATGAGAGCTCCTTGTGTGTTAGGTTAGTCATATATCTGAATTGAGGTGCTTAGAAAAATCGCAAAAAAGCCCTTCATTGTATTTTTATTTTTCTCAAACTGGTTGGTCGATTGAGTTTTAATCTCAACTGACACCATACTTTTTAGAATTCAAACATAGTCCAAGAATTATGAAAAATTTATCACAATGTCTGAAATTGATTTTATAAGTAATAATATTTTTTTTATCATTTGGAGTTATCAATAAATAACTAAAAATCAAATACTATACTACTATATTACAGTCTGTAGCATGGTCGGTCAAGTTTGTCCTGCACAGAACTCGACCGACACCCCTGTCTTTAGATATCAAGCATTGTATAAAAATTACACCAATTTAATAATATGTATATAATGGAGTTTCCCAACTAAAGTTAAAATTTGAGATCAATTGGAAATACCAATAAAGAGGTGAAATTCAATTACCACACTGCTATATCAATATGAAAATATGGTCGGTCGAGCTTGAAACTCGACCTACAAACAGGTCAAAACATTCTTAAAAAATACTGATATTTTTAATTGTGGTCACATTTTAGATATCCAAATCATATCCAATTTTCAACTGAATCATAGTTACACATAAAATACTAAAAACCATTTAGTGAGACACTACACTTATCAAATTCTGTATTCATATGTCATCCAGACCCTAATTTGGGCCTATTAGGGTTTCCAAATCTTAACCCTAATTATGTGAATCATAGTATGATTAAACCTTCTCATTATATTTACAACATCAAAAGTTAACTACCATCAATAATCAAGCTTTAAACAGTAATCAACTTGGTTAAGCATACAATCAATCAAGTAAACCCTAATTAGATGGTTAATATGAAAACGGATCATTATATCATCTCTCCAAGAATTGCATAAGATGTAATTGACAAACATTGTCTACCTTAATAGTTGACTATGGACACTGGCGTCGGCTGGGTAATAATTATATTATTTTGGATCTTGGCTCACTAGAAGATTGTATGTTGCAATCTTCCAAATTGATATTTGAGGGCTATAAATTTGAACAAAATATTGAGAGCCAAAGTTAATTAAAGACTAATTAACATCGTAAAATTTTAATCAAATCAAAATGAGTTTTGACAAAATTGCAAATTCTTTTTTAGAATCAAATGGCAACACACAACACCAACTTTTTCTACAATCGGTCCTTGAGAAGGACAAATTAAATGGGAACTACCTCCATGACTGGTTCAGGACATTAGGAATCATTCTCACATAGGAGCTTAAGCTATATGTCTTGGAGACACTATATCCAGAGGATCCTTTTACCACTACACCTAAGGCTCACATGGATGCTTACAAGAAGGATATTGAAGATGTTGTTGATGTCAAATGTCTAACGTTTTGCTCCATGCACTATGAGTTAAAAAGGCATCATGAGAACATGGATGTTATTTGGATGGTCATATATCTTAAGAACATATTCCAAGATCAGGAAACACAAAGAGATATAATTTCTCCAATGCATGACATAAGGAGATCTAGTAGGTCTTCATGTGCTCAAGTTTATTAGCTGGAAAGCCTGGCTAGACTGGGATTCCCCTTGGGTGACGAGTTTACCACTAATGTGATGTTATATCTCTACCAGAGTCATACAATCAGTTTGTCATGAACTGCAACATGAGTGACTTTGGCAAGCCATTGACATAGTTTTTTGGTATGTCGAGAACAACTAAGGCACAAATGAAGAAAGACAAACCCAAGTCTGTGATGATGATCAACAATACAAAGGGAGAGTCTAAAGGCAAAGGCAAAGCTAAGAAGAGTTCTAAAGTTATCTAGAAGCCCAAATCTTTAGATACCAAGGCAAAGGGAGGAATAAAGAAAGGAGAAAAATATCACCACTATCACCAGGATGGACACTAGAAGAGGAATTGCCCCCTCTGGTTGGAGGAACTAAACAAGGAGGATATAGAGATCTCAACTTCATGTACATACATTACAAGATAATTCTAAATTACTTCTTCACTGGTATGTGATATCAGATTTAGATATGACATACGTTGATGTGCAAGATCTAACAAGAAATAAAGCATTTATGAAAGGGAAAGGACGGACTCTAAGGAGCAAGGGTTTCTGCAACCTTAGTCTACATTTACAATTTATCTTAGCACATTGGGCATGTAATAGTGTTATGCTTGAGGACAGTTGTGGTTGTGCCTCAGATGATAGGGTTGTTTATACCATGATTTATAGTGTTGTGGCATGTATACACAGAGAAGACTAGGTAGATTGCATCTTGAATAATGTCATTGTGGTAGACTTGTAGTGACTTAGGGAAATAGATTACATGATTTTGGCTCTCCTAGTTATTGTACGATACTAATTAAAACTTCACAGTGATTAGTTGGAAGTCAAGTGGTATGCCACAAACTTCCCATGGATTAATAAAATGTGTAAATACAGACATATAGAATAAATGTTAGGGTTATATAATGAATCACATTGATTGATATCCCTTGCCTTATTTCTTATAATGTCTAGTTGACATATATTGCAGTAAGAGAAATCAACCATTTGAATGGTGATATCTTTATATGATCCTTTATATCTTATCTTAGATCTCAAAACTCTATAATATTATTTGTTTATCTGTTTAATTACATAACTTGATGTAAGATGAAAATGTTGTTTAGAGTTATATCTCTCACTGGGACATGGGTATCACCACATTGGTCACCACATATTTTTAGGATATTAGTAATAGTGTCTTCATACCAGTGGTAGAAAGGAGGAGCTTCTCAGAGATCAGTAGAAGTAGAAGGTTTGATAGTTGTATAGTTAGTCCTAGAGTCATCCCTACACTCTAGGTCTAGACTGGGGTGTTTTACA
Source organism: Alisma plantago-aquatica (assembly GCA_963693085.1). Classification (NCBI taxonomy): domain Eukaryota; kingdom Viridiplantae; phylum Streptophyta; class Magnoliopsida; order Alismatales; family Alismataceae; genus Alisma; species Alisma plantago-aquatica. The sequence continues at coordinate 814,502,061 of OY856413.1, forward strand.
TATGAGATGTATTGACTTGAGTTTTGGCATTATGTTGATGTTTGTACATGGTAGATATATATGTGTATATGCTTCTGTATACAGATTATGGTAGTGGCCCTTAGACAGACGTACAACTATATAATGTTTTATAATATTTTATGCAAGGTTTTGGACATATATGTAAATATTTGTGTACATTAATGAGATGTTAAATCTAGTTTCTATTTTTAGTGATGTGATTCATTAATTATGGATCATGGTTTTATATTCAGTGATCTCACTTTTGTGTGGAAGAGTTCCACACTTAGTGGAATCATATCTTAGGTTTCGCTAAGTCTACAGGGACATAGAACTTAGGTTTTTGTCTATTATTATGCAATCCAATATATCTAATCATAGCTTATGGTTATGCAAATACGTCTTTAGAACATGAATAACAAGTTAAGAGTATCTATGTCGCACAAGGGGGAAATGATAAAAGGTCAGTAAAAGAAGGAGAAGTACCTCAGATGGGACCATAACAGACCGCACCACCTCCATTTGACCCTTCAACTATGACTAAGACAACTTTCCAATCTAGGTTTGGATTGCTTATGGCAATAATTAAGCACTTAGTGGATAGGATGCCTGCACCACAACTATAACAACCCCATCTCCTGGTAATCCCAAATTAAGGGAGACGTGAAGGTCAGAGTCGTTATCCCAATTAACAGGATCAAATGTTTGACAAATAATCAGTAATTATTATAAAATTCTGCCAAACTATATTGAAAGCAAGAATAAAATAAAACTTTGCATACCTTTTTCAAATACATGGATATCTACTTCTATCCACATCTGGAGTCTATTCTAGCTAATCCTCCTTTGTACTTTAAATCTTATTTAATCCCACATATGCCACTTTATTGTTTGTCCTTTTCAAGCTTGTACCTAAAATGCCGACAAGCAAAACATCGATCAGCATAAATGAATATGCTGGTATGTGGGGACAACCAAAATTTTGCAAATATGGCTAACAATCTAAATATCACAATCAATTTAATTAACATGCCAAATTATGCTTTCAGTGTGTCATTCTCCACCACTTTTCCCTAACCTTGGAATACCCCCTCTAGAGTTTCTCTCTTTCCATTGACTTAAGGCCACCTTCTCAATCCCGAGCTTGGTGCCTGGGGTCACCTCTCATGGTGCCCATTAGTCATGCAACATAGACCACCTTCTTAATCCTGAGCTTGGTGTCTGGGGTCACCTCTCATGGTGCCCATTGGTCTTCCCTCCTGGGCTTGACCTTTTTGCATCATCCATCAGAGTGGCATGTAGTTGTGGGAATTCACATTTATATTACAATTGTGATAATCATAGTGACTTTATAATTTGCAAGTATGAACATCCAAACTGATAGGTTGCATTCAATGGGATTAACCATTTGGAAAACTTCCAGGAAAACTAATGTGATTAACCATAATTAACCACATACCTGTCAAACTGACTTGAATGCAGAAATAATTCAACCAATCAAGATACTAAGCAAGCACACCCAAGTTGATCCTAAAATAGGCATCCAATTTTTCCTATCATTGATCATGCCATCAAGATCTATTAAACCTAGATCACTTCCTAAGGTTTCTAGTCCACTTTTAGGGTTTCCATTGCAATTAGGGTTCCTCTTCTTTTAAACCCTAATTTTCTACAATTACTCACAAACCCTAATTATCTCGTCTATTTTTCATGAAAGATATTAAGGTTACCTTTTAACAAGATATAACCCTAATTTTAGATTACATGTACTTTTCTTTCATTTTTCTCCTATTTAGGGTTTCTAAGTATATTAACCATCATATTAGGTTTAAAACCCTAAATCTTGCAATTTCATCTTCAAAACATGTTAAGCTTCATCTTTATCATTAAACATGTTAATTAACTTATTTGCACTATTAAATCTATCCTTTATTATCAATTAGGGTTTCTAACCACAAATTAATACTTTTTCCCATAAAAATTATATACTTCTCCTAAAAGAGATAGATTTTGGCTTTCAAACTATTTTTAACTCATTCCTCTTATTTTTCTGATCAATTTTCATGTATTAAGTTTGTTAATCTAAGATTCCTAGAAATTTCTATGAATTTTGTAAGGAAAAGCACGATCTTGGATTATCTGTTAGTTTTATAAAATTGTTGGCCATTCGATCCGTGGTCCCGTGGACCACGCGAAATCCAATAGTCCACAGAGACATGCCTCACTTCGTGATTAAATAGAAACCAATGACAGAAATGCCCTTACCTTCCTTCACAAATGTTGGAGGCAAGTAGGACTTTTCCCCTTTCTCTTCTGCATCCTCGTGAACCCCCCATTCGTGAACCAGGCTTGCCGCAGTCAACCTTAGAGTTGACTCTTAGCAACATGCTCCCCCATCCACCAATGTAGACCGCTGTACCTCCACCGAGCCCCACCGAACTCGAGGGTGTCTTCGGCTTCACCAGTTCCGGCTGAAGTTGACGGGACGGAGAAACTCTTCTCCAAAGAGAGGCAACTTCAATCAGAAGGTGAAGGTCAGGATCTTTCTCGCAATCAAACCCACGCGTTGACTTGCCCCCTTCGTCTGAACACAATGGGATGTTCTGGGCTTTCGCAGTGGGTGTGCAGCCTTCTATATATAGGGAAGATGAGCATGGAGTCTGAACCTATCTGCCAGTTAGGGAAAACTGACCCACACATGGCAACTAGGAAAACCAGGGATGGTTCGGTTCGACTCTGTCTCCCAATTCTAATGGGCATCTTATCTTTCCAAATCATGGCATGAGGAGAGAGAAAGAGAGGTGCATGTCCTGTGGATCTTTCCTTTTCTAACTCGAGCTGGAAGATGATCTTTAGATCATTCGATCACCATCTAACGACCGTCATTGGGCGTGACACATGCCTGGGATGGGCCTAAGGTTTCCTATTCTCAAGATAATTCCTCATTATTTAGGAATCTTGGAAAAATCATAACTCCTAATTCATGGCTCCATTTTATCCCAAATTTTGAGGGAATCGTATTAATGACTTAATCTATCTTCATGCCAAATGGGTTTATTATCTAAAGGAATTGGGTCCTTTTCTTTAGTTGCAAGGTAACACTCAATTATATATATATATATCACATATTTTTTCTTTCCTTGGTCATTAAATTATTATCTTGAATTCCTTGTACCTTAAGGAACCTTAATATTTCAAAATCATTTTTGAAGGATACTTATTATCCTCCTAGATACATCTATATTCATTATTTCTCATTATCCTTTTTATTTCTTTATTAAAATATCACTTTTTAAGGATTTCTCTTTATCTCTCCTTTTATTTTCCTTTTTGGAATTCCTTATAATATTAGAAACCTTATGGATACGAAAATCCACCAAGGATAACTCAATTATATCTCTTTCCACTTATTTCCCACCTTTTATCATTTTTTTCAATTTCTTTCTTAATAAAGAAATATTTAATTGATCTTTTCTTTTCTTGTTGCATTATTTTTGCAACTTTGGACTCCTTGGGACCCAAGGGACCCAAGAGGCATGAAATCCACCTTTGGATTACATTCTTTTACCTTCTAGAGGGTTCTACATCTTTCTTTTCTCCATTTCTTATTAATAATGGAGTTTCTTTTGTCTTTTCCTTGTTATTGGGCCCAATAGCCAATAAAGCCCACAAAACAACCAACAAGGTTATTATAAATGAAATCCACTTATTCAAAACAAATTATATCATTATTTTCTCAAATATCTTTAATAGGAGAAATTACATTTCTCACCAAAAGAACCCAAAAATTGGGGTTGTAACATCCCTCCCCTCTTATAGGAATTTTGCTGTCAAAATTCCACCAGGCACACAAACAAATAGGATAATCCTTTCTTATGTCCATCATGGATCCCATGTAGCCTCACCCTTTCCAAGGTGCTTCCCAAGAACCTTCATCATCTCATTTTCTTCCATCTGAGTTCTTTCTCACCTTGGTATATCATACCCTCATAGGTGACTCAGGACATTTCAGCCTCTCATAAAGCTGAATAGGTTCATGGCTCAACATATGGCTTGTGTACCTCAAATAGTGCTCTAGATCGGACTCATGGAACACATTATTCATCATGTTATCCTGAGGGGTAAGGATAAACCCAACCATCTCCACCAATCCATCTCAAAAAGACCCATATATCGGGGATTCAACTTTCTCCATTATAGCTTAGAGGGCTCAGATTTTTCACATCACATACTCCCCCACAGTGAACTGCATTCCGGTCTGCTTTGCATCAGCTCACGACTCATGTCGCCCCTGGGCTCTCTCTCACTCATTACACGATCAAAGCAACTTCATTTGCACACACTATGGTTCTTTCTTGACCTTCGCGAGATCCCTTCACCAACATCATCTTAATGAAGTGGTGACCGATACAACCTCCCTTATAGAGCTTCTTTACATCCCGACTCTGGCTATGGTGGTTATCATCACATCTTACATAGGACAAGAACTGTGTCCATGTATCACCCTAAACAAGCACACATGCTCTCATCAGAACCTCTAGTCTGGATCATACTAACCATTAGTTAGGGGTGATAAATTGTACTAACATCAAGTTCTTCATGTACCTACTTCCACCACATGGAAGTGAATCTTTAGGTTATACTCAAGAACTTTTAAACTCACATCATAATGTAGTTGAACCATCTCTCTCTCATATGTAGTTCAACTGGATCCGTCCCTTGACAGTATTCTTTCTTTCTCATGTTATCTAGGTAAGGCGATCTACCATAACCCATATTGCAACTTGACCTTCCTTGGTTTAGGGGAGACTTACCACAACATCCAAAGTGATGAACTCCCATTCCCTCTCGGGGACTCTTTATCCTCTATATCAATACACTGGGTTACTGGTGTTCATCCTTCACCTCCTGGCTTGCACGGCGACAAGCCACGTGCAACTTCATCTTAAGCATCCAAAGTACTACTGCCACTTACTATCTTTGTAGTACCACAGTGTATGGTGATCATGATCTCCTGTATGTCATGATTCCTCAAGATTGATTCCTCAGAAACCCTGAACCACTCTAATCGGGGTTTCATCACCTTCTTTTCTGGAGAAGTGCATCTGAGGTTCTACCACCATCCTTTTCTTGCATCAAGGCCTAAGTTGGCTAACCAAACAACTACTAACTTGTTCAATAGATATTGTAACATCTGAGTGTTAGCCAAACTTATCTTCTTTCTCAAACTTACAGTTAACCTAGCAACCTCTTCTAGTCTCTAACTAAACTAGGCAGTTGTATCTCAACAAGAACATCCATTACTACCTTCCATCTTTAGGTGCTAGGTAACATAGAGACATACACTTCCATGTATCCCACTTATCATCTCATCTCGGACTCTAAGTCTATGTTCATCAAGAAAACTCTGAGCTCATCTGCTTGGTTATCAAACTCAACCTTGTATAACTCACAAATTTCACATAGCTCATGATAAAAACATCCTCATAAGTTGACTACCTTATTTCTCTTACTGTTTGTAAGCCATTCACATATTGTTCACTCCACAAGGGTATGTTATCATCTCTGTCCCCATACCTCATAGCAACGTTCCAAATCACATCATCTTTATTGGTGAATGGCATGCGTACTGTCCTATCTCTCACTCCCATAACAAGAGGAAATAAGCATTTGGCTGCAGTCCAAATACAAAGTTCTTCTTGTTCTAAGAGTAGAGATAGTACATCCCACCTTGCTAGTACACCTTCAAATCTAAGTTGAAACGTGCAACATACGTCTCTACATCACGATCATCTTGATATCAAAGTTACTTCCATGGAAAATTGATCTCAAACCCACTTGGGTCATCACTAAATCCTTGGTCATATCCACTAGTTCTATAGGGTGCCGACACTTTTGGGGTCATCCCTCTTCCCTTATGCATCTAGAGAGTGCCCTCCTTATCTACCCTATGGGTCCCATAAGTTCATGGAGGTGATCAATCTCCTAACCCATGGCCCTCGGACAATGATATATGTTACCTCCCGACCCTATGGTCATGTACAACTAGGAAATTAGGAAACTCCTACTCCCATCGGTCTTATCCCTACCTGACCCTAGGATAGACTTAGGATTCTATTATAGTACAAGTCCAACTTAGAACCTTACCCAAATCTCCATCATCTCTCTCTGCATTCCTGGGCTGACTTTCATCCTTGCATAGGGGTCATGGCAACCTGCCTACCTTGGTTAGGCCCCATACCGGTTACCTCCATGGTAACTCACCCACATGCACTTAGAGTTGGTTATATATGGGTCTACAGTTTTATTCTCATACTATGTACTTTTCACTTAGCTTCTCAAGATCCTATGAGGCCTCTTTAGGTTACCTCAAAACCAAAAAAACTGGTATAGACCTTACAGAATGGTCTCTCTCCCAGGATGGGAGGAAACTACATCTTGATAACAAAGGTCACAAACGTCCTTATGTGTAGAGTTTACATTAACTTGAGCATGCTTAACCCTAGCATGCTACTAAGGCACAAGAAGACCACCTACTAAACCATTCTAGGTCATACTTACTCTCATTCCTCAACATTGGATCAAGAACACACCTTCCCATATCACCAACTTAGCTGTGAGGGATTCATCAAACATACCTTAAACTTAAGGGGTTTCCCTTTCCTCTAAACATGAGGAGTGCCATGATTGAAACTATAGGAACTCAAATCTCATCATGAGCATCAGGTACACCACTTCCCCTCTTAGTCCTAGGAACCCTAGGTTCACTTCGTTATGCAACAACTGTCCAACTGCATGCTCAACATTCTAACAGCTAACCAAGCATGTACGGGGTACATCATGCACGTCCTATTATCCTTCCACTTGAACAACACCTTAGAGTTGAGTCATCCTCAAGGACAACGAACTAGGTATAAGGCCTTACAACTTGTTACTAAACCTCTTCATGGTCTAAGGAACTCTTCTTCCCATCTCAGAAGGTAAATACCTATACCATAGGCACGTAGGTACCCATAGCCTCATCCTCTCTCTAGGGTTTGGTTCCTCTAAAGGCAAGCAAGATATCATTAGCCTCCAGTGATCATGCATGAGGCAACCACAACCATCCACTTAGGTCGCATAATCATCAACTCCCCACTGTTCCTCATATCTCAGAGTCTAAGTTTCCAACCTTCTTGCTTGGGCCCTGCTCTCTCTCTCTAGAGCTAACCCTACAAACAACCTCACTACCAGAGGTCCTCTCTTCATGAAGGTGGATCAAGCTCACAAGCATACCCTACATGGGTGAAGCTTATGCTCAACTCATGTTCGGTCAAGATTATCCAAACCTCCTCTTGCTTATCTCATAAGCAATCCAACATACTCTTCTGGCCAGGGTTTGAACCTATTGCCCCCACTACTGACGTACTCTAGGTGCATGTTATGCCCTACTCGCATAAGCCCATCGGGCTTCTATAGGATCTTCACTAACCTCATCATTGAAGGAGCTATCCCTCGCTCTAACATGCACGACCCTTTCCAGGGTTGGGTCGCCAAAGGTATTAGGTCATTCAACCTCTCATAGCTCATATGTCATTGGCATCCAAAAGCATGTCCACACACCTGATCTATCATGACATCTAACACATCATGCCATCTCTCTCTCTAACCACCACTTGGTGTTACAGTTAGCATCATCCTCAAAGGATGTGTCATGTCTCTACTTATAATGGAGGTTTCTGCCTCCAAGACTAACTTTCTCCACTCATCCTCCTGACAAGGAGGTCTAGCCTCAAGTCTCACCTAAGGGCATGACAACATATGTCATCCAACCTAAGCATGTATCTATTCTTTAGTTTACGCTTAAACTATTAAGCGTATGTCCATGACATCTTATTTACATGCTTTTCATTAATTTTGTGGAGGATTGCTTAAACCTTATCAACCTTACCCATACTTCGAGAGGGTGAGGAAAAGAGAGAGGAAACCCTAATCCTTAAAATACTTAACAACATTAGAGTTGAGAAGGGATGAACAAGATGAGAGAGTCCTAAGGTATCTTATTTCGAGTAAGATCCTAAGACATCAGCTAGATAGTCACATAGATCCGGGAGTCCTCGTATTCCAACTAGCGGTGCGGAGGAAAATCTTGCCAACCCTGGAACGTGATACTTTTCTAGACACCTCTGTCTTTCAGAAAATCCTCGAATAACTCCCTTGGGTTCTACAGAGTTTGTAAAATTTAATAATTATTAAAGATTAAATGAGGAACCGATGCTCTGATACCAAATGTAACGACCCCGCCTCCCGGTAACCCCCAATTAAGGGAGACCCGAAGGTCAGAGCCGTTGTCCCAATTAACAGGATCAAAGGTTCAACAAATAATCAATAATAATTATAAAATTCTACCAAACTATACTAAAAGCTGGAATAAAATAAAACTTTGCATACCTTTTACAAAAACTTGTATATCTACTTCTATCCACATTTGGAGTCTAATCTAACTAATCCTGCTATGTACTCTAAATCTTATTTAATTTCACATATGCCACTTTACTATTTGTCCTTTTCAAGCTTGTACCTAAAAACCGACAAAAAAATGTCGGTCAACATAAATGAATATGCTGGTATGTGGGGACAACCAAAATTTTGCAAATATGGCTAATAATCTAAATATCACAATCAAGTTAATTAACAAGCCAAATTACACTTTCAGTGTGTCATTCTCCACTACTTTTTCCCTAACCCTGGAATACCCCCTCTAGGGTTTCTCTTTTGCCATTGACTTAAGGCCACCTTCTCAATCTTGAGCTTGGTGCCTGGGGTCACCTCTCATGGTGCCCATTAGTCATGCAACATAGACCACCTTCTCATTCCCGAGCTGGGTGTCTGGGGTCACCTCTCATGGTGCCCATTGGTCTTCCCTCCTGGGCTTGACCTTTTTGCATCATCCATTAAAGTGGCATGTAGGTGCGAGAATACACATTTATATTACAATTGTGATAATCATAGTGACTTTATAATTTGCAAGTATGAACATCCAAACTGATTGGTTGCATTCAATGGGATTAACCATCTGGAAAACTTTCAGGAAAACTAATGTGATTAACCATAATTAACCACAAACCTGTCAAGCTGACTTGAATGCAGAAATAATTCAACCAATCAAGATACTAAGCAAGCACACCCAAGTTGATCCTGAAATAGGCATCCAATTTTTCCTATCATTGATCATGCCATCAAGATCTATTAAACCTAGCTCGCTTCCTAGGGTTTCTAGTCCACTTTTAGGGTTTCCATTGCAATTAGAGTTCCTCTTGTTTTAAACCCTAATTTTATACAATTACTCACAAACCCTAATTATCTCATCTATTCTTCACAAAAGATATTAAGGTTACCTTTTAACAAAATATAACCCTAATTTCGGATTACATGCACTTTTCTTTCCCTTTTCTCCTATTTAGGGTTTCTAAGTATATTAACCATCATATTAGGTTTAAAACCCTAAATCTTGCAATTTCATCTTCAAAACAGGTTAAGATTCATCTTTATCATTAAACAGGTTAACAATGCTCGAATTAACTTATTTGCACTAATAAATCTATCCTTTATTATCAATTAGGGTTTCTAACCACAAAGTAATAATGTTTCCCATCAAAATTATATACTTTTGCTAAAAAAAGATAGATTTAGGCTTTCAAACTATTTTTAACTCATTCCTCGTATTTTTCTGATCAATTTTCATGTATTATGTTTATTAATCCAAGATTCCTAGCAATTTCCAAGAATTTTGTAAGGAAAAGCATGATCTTGGATTAGTTTTAGAAAATTGTTGGCCATACGATCCGTGGTCCCGTGGACCACACAAAATCCAATGGTCCACAAAGACACGCCTCACTTCACAATTAAATAGAAACCGATGACAAAAATGCCCTTACCTTCCTTCTAAATGTCGGGGGGGAAGTAGGTTTTTCCCCTTTCTCTTTCTCTTCCTTGTGAGCCCCCCCCCATGTTCGCGAACCAAGCTTGCCACAGTCAACCTCCAAGTTGACTCTGAGCAACTTGCTCCCCCAGCCACCAGTGGAGACCGCCGCACCTCCGTCGAGCCCCACCAAACTCGAGGGTGCCTTCGGCTTCGCCAGTTCCAGATGAAGTTGACGGGACGGAGAAACTCTTCTCTGAAGAGAAGCAACTTCAAGCTAAAGGTGAAGGTCAGGATCTTTCTCACAATCAAACCCACACGCTGACTCGCCCCCTTCGTCCGAACACAATGGGGTGTTCTGGGATTTTGCAGAGGGTGTGTGTCCCTCTATATATATAGGGAAGACGAGCATGGAGTCTGAACCTATCTGCCAATTAGGGAAAACTGACCCACACATGGCAACTAGGGAAACCAGGGATGGTTCAGTCTGACTCTATCTCTCGATTCTAATGGGCATCTTATCTTTCCAAATCATGGCCTGAGGAGAGAGAGAGAGGTGCGAGAAGGTTGCATGTCCTGTGGATCTTTCCTTTTCTAACTCGAGCTGGAAGATGATCTTTAGATCATTTGATCACCATCCAATGACCGTCATTGGGCGTGACACATGTCTGGGCTGGGCCTAAGGTTTCCTATTCTCAAGATAAGTCCTCATTATTTAGGAATCTTGGAAAAATCATAACTCCTAATTCATGGCTCCGTCTTATCCCAAATTTTGAGGGAATCTTATTTATGACTTAATATATCATCATGCAAAATTTGGGTTTATTTTCTAAAGGAATTGGGTCCTTTTATTTAGTTGCAAGGTAACACTCAAACATATATATCTCACATATTTTCTCTTTCCTTTGTCATTAAATTATTATCTTAAATTCCTTGTACCTTAAGAAACGTTAAGATTTCAAAATCCTTTTTTAAGGATACTTATTATCCTCCTAGATATATCTATATCCATTATTTTTCATTGTACTTTTTAATTCTTTATTAAAATATATCTTTTTGAGGATTTCTCTTTATCTTTTTTTTTGGTCGGACAAAACTCGTGTTGCTTTTTTTTTCATTTTCCATTGTGTCTGTACAAAAACTCAGTTGTTTCCAAGAGAAAACAACTCAAAATGAAAGAAGAAAACTAAATCTATCTATCTTTACATCAGGAGAAGATAGAAAATAAGCTCCAAAAGGAATAGGAGACAAAAAAGAAACAAACTAACTATACATCTAAAAAGCCTGAGCCTACAAATAACCTCAGCCACAAGAAACCAGAACCAGACTCTCCACCATCAAGGGCTTAGCAAGGAGATCAAGATCAGCACACCATCAGGAAACAGCATAAAGAAGTCCAAGAAGGAACATCGGCTCCACCTAAAAAGATCAAAGACAGGTCGCCCTTCAAACGTTCACAACACTGAGCAAAGATGAAAACCCAAACAGCAACAGCTTCAAGAAAGCACTATGGAGATCTCTGCCACTCCCGTAGGATAAGATCATCCAACCATAGGCACGAGAGCAAACCCAAACAAACAGCAGCTTCAAGAAAGAACTATGGACGAACTCTGCCAACAGAACATCAAGAAGCTGAGCATCCACAACATCAAAAACAGCACACCAACAAGGCCATATGAGCAAACAGGCGTCCCAGCCACGAGCAGCCTCAAAAACAGCAGAACCCCATCAAAAAGAAAATGGATATACAGAAGAACTTCATACGCACCAACTCAGCAGATCTCTAACCAAGAGTTCATAAGATACCAAAACATACAGAACATCACCAACCAACCCAAAATTAAAAAAACAAGATCAAGCCCAACAGCAGCAGCTTCAAGAAAGCACTATGGAGATCTCTGCCACTCCCGAAGGATAAGATCAACCACCATAGGCATCACCACCCAAAACTCCATATGAGAAAACAGGCATCCCAGCCACGAGTAGCCTCAAAAATAGCATAAACTCCATCAGAAAGAACTTCATACGCCCCAAACAGCAGAACTCTAACCAAGAGTTCATAATATACCAAAACATACAGAACATCACCAACCAACCCAAAAGAACAAAGCAAGATCAAGCCCAACAGTAGCAGCTTCAAGAAAGCACTATGGAGATCTCTGCCACTCCCGAAGGATAAGATCAACCACCATAGGCACGAGAAAAACCCAAACAACAGCAGCTTAAAAAAACGGGCCTCAGAACAAAAAGGGGAGCGTCGACATCCCAAAGGATGGTGACTCGACCCTTGCTTCAAACAACAAACAAGAAGATAACCAACAATCCAAACAGGTCTATAATGTTCAACCTGTAACAAACTCCTGCAAAGCAGCTCGACCCTGGCCAACAACAACAACACCACGAGGCACCTCAACCCTTAACAGAAACGGATAACAGCTCAAAGAAGAAAAGACCAGCTCCAAACAGAAAAAGCTCCAGGAAACCCATCAAATAATCATAGCAATAGTATCCCTGATATTCTTGACAACCACATTCACCGGATTACATTTATCATCATGGACTCTAGAATTCCTTTCTCGCCACACATGATACATAATGCACAGAGCAGCCTTCTTCCCAGAACTAGAGGTGATAAACAGAAGATCATCATAATTATTAGGAGGACAACCAATAGAAAGCAAATCTGCACAAGCCAACCAAACACTTCTTGCATAGTCACAAGTGAAAGTAACGTGATTTGTGTCTTCATAGCTACACATACAGAGAAAGCAAACAGAAGCCAAAGTAATCCCTCTTCTCCTACTATAATCAGAGGTAGGTAATTTGTTAAGACACACTTTCCAAGCATGGATGATAAAATTTTTAGGAGCTTTACTAGACCAAAACCAAATGTACAGATTACTGAACTCTCCCTTTGTACGAATGGAATTCCAAACCTTCTTAAGATTAGACTTAGAATCCCCCAGAATAGTCAAGCCATCAACATCTTCAATGATAATATTATGCTCTTCCATACACTTCAGAAAAACATGGGCAACCCTCGACTTAGGAGGATTCCACTTAGAGTTAGAAATAATAGATCCAAGGTTAGCATTAGCACCCATACCAGAATTAATCGGATTCATATTCACCAAATCACCCAGACACTTCGAAGCACACCAAGGAACTTTCCAAATCTTAAAGGAGGAATTAGGCCCAATATGAAACTCAATCAAGGATAAAAGAAGTTTCCTAACAGAAAGCACCTTATTGAACATCCAAGAATAATTAGATGATTCTTCAATCTGCCAGAAATTATCATCCTTCAGATACTTGGAAGATATCCATTTGACCCAAAGGGTGTCTTTCTTGTTACAGACATCCCAAGCATTCATGATAAAACAAGCTCGAGAGACATCCTTACTCTGTCTTATACCCAAACCTCCTTCACTAGTAGGAAGGGTAACCTTCTCCCAAGGAACCAAATGAAGATGATTCATGCCATCAGATTTACCCCAGAGAAAGTCCCTAGCCAATTTATCAATAAAATCCAAAACCGAAGCAGGCAAAGGGAAAGCATACATCCAATGCAAGTGAAGAGTAGAAATAGTAGACTTGATTAACTCAATACGGCCAGCCATACTAAGAGTTTTAGATTTCCAAGCATCTAATTTCTTACTGAACTTGTCAATGAGCTTATAGCAATTCTTCTTGGACAACATACCATAAAACAGGGGAATACCCAAATAGCTAAGGTCATCCACATTGCCCTCAGGCATATCAAGAATAGACAAGATGTTACCTTTATCAACATTCCTACTAAAGACAACTAAACTCTTGTTGAGATTAAGGATCAAACCAGACATTTCCCCAAAGTCATCCAACAGCTTTTTGATATAAGTCACATTACCAACAGAAGCCTTAAGGAAGAACATAAGATCATCTGCAAAAATCAGGTGAGAAACAGCAAGAGATCTCGACCTTTTAATAGGCAAAAAGTCTTTCCTTTGTTTCATCATAGTGGTAAGACCCTGCATCACAATAACAAAGAGATAGGGCGCAATAGGGTCCCCCTGTCTAATACCATTAGAGGGAATAATAGGATCAGTAGGTTCACCATTGACCAAAACATGATAGGACATAGACATAAAGAGGGCTTCAATCCATTTGATCCAAGAAACTGGAAAATTCATCTTGAACATAACAGAAAATAAGAACTTCTAGGAAACATAATCATAGGCCTTAGATACATCCGCCTGAATACACATGTTATTTGTATCTTTCTTAAAGTCACTAAGGAGCTCATTAGAGAGAAGAACAACATCTTTCAAGCTTCTACCTTGAACAAAAGCACATTGATTGAAATCAATGATGGAAGGAAGCACCCTCTTTAATCTGTTAGCTAAAATCTTTGAGATAATCTTGTAGAAAATATTACAAAGAGAAATGGGTCTCCAATTAGAAATGATCGAAGAGTCCTTACCTTTGAGAATGAGAGTTAAAAAGGTCTTATTAGCTTCCCTAAGCAACTGTAAAGACCATGTCTCTACTATTAAACATGATAAACAAAAACACCAATTGTGTAGCAGCGGAAATTAAAATCTTGACTATATTCAAAATGTATAAAGAGTACATTACAAATTTTTCCATAAGGAAGTACATCTTTATACAAGAACAAGGATCTAGGTAGAGGAAGACTAGACTAATACAACATTGTCTCCAAACCAAACAACTATATAACATAAAAGCAAACATGATCACTCAAGCTATATATTCCTTTCTTCTTATCCTATCCTTAGCTTTAGGTCCACCAAGCTTCCACTGCGCACTCAGATCCTAACCTGGATGGTTGGGGTCATCCAGCAAGAGAGGGATAAAACAAGGTATGTGTTAAAAAGAAAGTATAGGACAAATAATAATAAAAAGCTTTACAATATAAAAGATTCTCCACAATAAGAGATTTCAAAAGAAATGAAGCAAATATATGAATATGAGAGAGAAACTGCCACATTTAAATATCAACAATTATCACATTTGCATGAATATAAATTATGACTCAACATCCTCTCAATGTAGGGTGAGGCACCTACCGGACCTCACCAATGGCAGGGGGACTAAAACCCCAGTGCCTAAAAAGTGGCAGGGGGAATAAAACCCCAGTGCCTAATATATAAAATGGCAGGGGGACTAAAACCCCAGTGCCCGGCAGGAGGACTAAAACCTCAGTGCCCTGTGGGTGGTTTGTACTCATGTACACTACATTGTCAATTGGCCAATAACTATATCATGCATAATCATTCACTTGGCAACATAGTGAAAAGTATAACAAGATGCAACAAGCATTGGGAATAAAACCCAAACAAATAAGTAATAAGACCATCATAGGTCACAACCATATCCAAGAGTTCCAAGAATTAAAAGAGTCATCAAGCACCAACATTATATAATATTTCCAAATATCTCAAAAGGATGAGCCACATAGTCAATAAAAAGATTAAGGAGTTACATTCAAATGAGCCACAAGGACAACCGCAATATATATAAGATTTCCAAGTATTTCAAAAGATGAGTCAATAACAAGATTAAATCATTTCCAAGTAAAGGAGGCAACATATGAAGAAGAATGATTCACATGATTCCAATGATTAAGCCACAATGGCATAAGCTAAGTAAAGAGCCAATAAATGTAAATAGAAGGATAACAAGGCTAGCACAAATATAATTGGTGGGGTTGGATAAAAGCCCAACTGAAAGATAGGTAGTTTGCACAATAACATCCACATTCATCCATAGAGATCACATATAAGAATAGGGTCCACATAATAGGAGCCACATACATAGGGGTCACATACCTTAGATATATACATTACCATCATATCCATCAAACAGATAGCAAACCATCCATATATCCTAGTTATAAACATAACACATGTATTAATATATATAAAGACATAAATCATAGGAAAAACCCTAATTTTACAAAACCACGATTTAGTCTTTAAAACTAAGCCCAAAAGGTTGGTCATATTCTCATGAATAAGAAAACATATATTATTTTACAAAATAGAGTTAAAATGAATTAATTATGTATTTTAAAACATTTAACATACTAGAAATGCCAAACAAAGCAAATTTGGAAAACCCTTGAGAATCAGGTCTCAAAAATAATAAAATCAAATTCTACGTTAAAAATCCTTTCCATCGACTATTTATTCATATTTTTCTGACCAATGGTTGATTTACTATGAATTAAGTAAACCTGACCAATCAGAAATTAGGAAAAAGCCACGTAGGCAAAATAAAACAATTGGGCCACTGAGGCCGGGCCCACGCTGACGCGGACCAATCAGAATTGGCCGCATCAGCAGGTCCACTCTCGCTGACCTAAGTCAAAGGCGAGTTGGGAAGATGGTAAATGACCAAATTGCCCTCAGTCGCATAATACGTTTGATTAAAGAATCGAGGGTGGAACGGTCGTTTGGAAACATATCTTTGTTGGTGACAAACGAATGCAGGATGTGAAATTACACAAATGCCCATGGGGATTAAATCGTTTGATTAATGGAGTGTGTCCATCTGGGTAAAACTATTACCTGGATTCTTTGCACATCCATGGCGCACGACCTGTGCTTGGTCGATCCAGGTTCCAGCCAAAGGGGTTTGAATGGTGACTGATCATCACAAACTAAGCACGGCGTTAGTTTCCTTTCTCTAGCCCGAAACGAATGAGCTATCTCTGGTCACCTCTGACATCCTGAGTATCCGACCACGCTCACCGGAAGCAGAGGGAGCTCGGGCTGGAAACTGGGCAATTAGTTGGGGAAGGCCGAAGATATAGGTAGGTCTTCGGTCCATGAGGACTACCGGAGTCACGGGGGTAGTTTCCGTGGTCACAAAGCCACCGAGGTGTCCTGGTAAGGAGCACCGGCGCAGAGGTAACCTGGTCTTTAGGGCCGAGTACCTGGGGGCGTCGCGAGGTAAGGTGATCAACCGGAATTGATGGACAGGTGTCTAGGGTTCTTACTACGCGAGCAATTGATCTTAGTAAGTGGGACTCGTTGGAGGTAGCATGGAGCTCGCCGGAGATGAAAGTGAGTAGGTCGGGGAGTATCAGGCAAGAAGAGGTGAAATTGGCGGAAGGCTCGAAGCCTGAGGGTCATTTCTAAAGCCTTATATATGCGTAGATGAGGTCAAGGCTGGCTCTGCGGTTCCACGGTGGAGAGGAGGAGGTTGCCGACTTTGGGCATTTTTCCAACTGGTCATAGAGAAGGCTGATTAATGGCTCGTTGAGACCGACTTCATGAGACAAATCCAACGCGCTCAAAATCGTGCGAAACGGTTGACGGAGCTGTGAGAACGGGAGCGGTATGCGAGTCGCCAAGTCTGGAGAAACGGTCGGAGGTAGAAGGAGATACAGACGTCGTTGGATCAGTTGGGAGGCAAATCACAGCTGTTGGATCACGCGTAGGCCAAGAAGGGGGCGCGTGACAGGTTAAATAATCCGAACATTGGCGTTACACATTAAATCAATGAGATAAACGAAATAACTATAGTTATACTATATTGAAAGCTAATAAAAAGGATTTGAAGGGTCAAATCAACTCCAAACAACACCAAAATTTAACCATAGGCTTATAATGACGAGTATTACAATGCTATATAATCACTTTCTCGTTTAATGCATAATATGGCCATTAATAAATATATGGCTCATAAAAGAGTATAATAATATATTAAAATCAAGGAATTATATGAAAAGGCTATTAATGAGAAACATGTGAGTAAATTCGACATATAAAACACATTAGGGTACAAATAATCATTTCTCAACAAAATAACATATTAATGTGGACTAAAATCATATTTTGAGGAGAGAGAAACAATAAAGGTTAATATACACATATATGAACTCAAATACACATTATTAATAATATATTTATCCAAAAAGCTCCAAATAAACATAATCTAATATATTATCCCATAAAAGACAAAATTACAACATTGACCCTAACTTATCTCCTAATGTGGGATATTTGTGCAAACACCCCTCAGTTTACATCAATGAGGGTAAATAGTGATTTCAACCTCAGATTGTGCTCAAATTGCACAAGGAGTCCAAAATGATCCAAAAGGATGTGAAATTTATGGAAAAGGTCCAAATGGACTAAAAGGCACAGAAAAGCTCAAAAGTGGGTAAATTGCAGGGAAGACCCTGAGATTCAGTATGTTACAGCACACCACCCCTTAAAGAGGATTTCGTCCCCGAAATCACAACAAGAGGAAAGAGAGGGTGAGTGTGTAACATCCCAACCATAAACAACTAGATTATAACCCTTAATCTAGGGTACCACATAAAACCCACATAAGTTAGGTATTACTAAGGTTTCCACAAAACCTATAGCCTTTTATCAAACTCAAACTAACATCTTGTTGCATAAACTCTATCATGAAAAGGCAGCATATCTATTATACTATCACTTGTGCCACATTTTATCCAAAACAATTTTATCTCAATATTATATCATGGGTATCTCCCTCATTAAGGGTTTTAAGCACAATTAGGGTTTACAAGGCCATTACAACATATATTAATGCATTAGGTTAAAAACCTAAATAACTCAATATTATTATCCAATAACTACATCATGTGGGATTATGCCATATAATATCATCCAACCAATTATTACCCTAATAATAGGTCTAAGGGTATATGGCTTATCTCCAAGGAACATATTGGCACAACATCTAACATACCCGTATCCATGTCATCACTAATCATTCTCTTATAACACTAATTACTATGAATTAACCTCACATTATGTGAATCTAATTACTCATTATCATGTTACTGATTTGATTCATAAACCAATAGGATGATCAATGAGATGTATTTTAGTGAACAAGGTGATATGCCTAACATGTGTTGATAATTAGGTCACAAATATGATTAAGTGATTTACATGCATTAAGGTATTATCATGAGATGACACCTAATGTCACTAATGTGTCAAGAAAGGCATGAAGGGTTTATATATACATATGTTGTCAAGGCTAGATGATTACATCCTAGGGTTTAGGTCAACATGACCATTACATATTAAGGCATCCTAAGGGTGCATTTTACCATACACATTTTACCATTAGGGTGACTTAATCAAAACTAGATGTATATTCACATATGAATAATAAATGATTATGTGCATCAAGAATATATTAAGGTTCAAGCATGAAAATTACATGACTTATCCATTAGTTATAAAACAAGATGAATTACAAATATATTAGGTTTATTAAACTCTAAACACATAAGCTCTCTATTCCCATGTCTAAGGAGTTATGGTTACTTGATTTCAAGGCATTGAGGGACTCCAACCCCCTAAAGAGGATTTCTTCCTCGAAATCAACAACCCCAAAATCTATCAAGGTACTAACACTACCTTTCCACTCAAAGGGTTGACTAAGTCAAACTATTGTAAGGGTATAAGATCCAACATGAAAGTCTTACTATACACTATCCTCCAAACTAAAGGTATAGCATAGGGCATAGGGTACACCAAACCCTAAACATAGAAATATAAGGTTCATATAAGATACTTAGGGATTACTAGATGATTTTTGTTTGAGAAAAGAAATCAAATCATCATATAAGGATTCTAAGGTTATTCAACAATAAGGAAATATGTCTAAAGGTAGACTATTTTGAGTTGTCCGTTTCAGATCAGGCCAGGCCAGGTCATATGAGCTCAGGAGTCCTCGTGCCCAAGCTAGTGGGGCGGAGGAAAATATTGCCAGCCCCCAAGCTCTGACCCTTTCTAGACACCATCACTTCAACTTCTTGCTCTAATAGCTACTCAATTAGACAATTCACCAAAAAGTTGACAAATTTTATTCCTAATATGAAATTATTATGATCCTAAATGAAACTTTCATTATAGGTCAACTCTAAGGTGAAAAACTTACTAAAGAAACTATATATGGTAAGGGTTCTATGTAGGAGACAATTTGAATTAGTCAAGAATCTGACTACCTTGATGCTCTGATACCATGCTGTAAAGACCATGTCTCTACTATTAAACATGATAAACAAAAACACCAATTGTGTAGCAGCGGAAATTAAAATCTTGACTATATTCAAAATGTATAAAGAGTACATTACAAATTTTTCCATAAGGAAGTACATCTTTATACAAGAACAAGGATCTAGGTAGAGGAAGACTAGACTAATACAACATTGTCTCCAAACCAAGCAACTATATAACATAAAAGCAAACATGATCACTCAAGCTATATATTCCTTTCTTCTTATCCTATCCTTAGCTTTAGGTCCACCAAGCTTCCACTGCGCACTCAGATCCTAACCTGGATGGTTGGGGTCATCCAGCAAGAGAGGGATAAAATAAGGTATGTGTTAAAAAGAAAGTATAGGACAAATAATAATAAAAAGCTTTACAATATAAAAGATTCTCCACAATAAGAGATTTCAAAAGAAATGAAGCAAATATATGAATATGAGAGAGAGAAACTGCCACATTTAAATATCAACAACTATCACATTTTCATGAATATAAATTATGACTCAACATCCTCTCAATGTAGGGTGAGGCACCTACCGGACCTCACCAATGGCAGGGGGACTAAAACCCCAGTGCCTAAAAAGTGGCAGGGGGAATAAAACCCCAGTGCCTAATATATAAAATGGCAGGGGGACTAAAACCCCAGTGCCCGGCAGGAGGACTAAAACCTCAGTGCCCTGTGGGTGGTTTGTACTCATGTACACTACATTGTCAATTGGCCAATAACTATATCATGCATAATCATTCACTTGGCAGCATAGTGAAAAGTATAATAAGATGCAACAAGCATTGGGAATAAAACCCAAACAAATAAGTAATAAGACCATCATAGGTCACAACCATATCCAAGAGTTCCAAGAATTAAAAGAGTCATCAAGCACCAACATTATATAATATTTCCAAATATCTCAAAAGGATGAGCCACATAGTCAATAACAAGATTAAGGAGTTACATTCAAATGAGCCACAAGGACAACCACAATATATATAAGATTTCCAAGTATTTCAAAAGATGAGTCAATAACAAGATTAAATCATTTCCAAGTAAAGGAGGCAACATATGAAGAAGAATGATTCACATGATTCCAATGATTAAGCCACAATGGCATAAGCTAAGTCAAGAGCCAATAAATGTAAATAGAAGGATAACAAGGCTAGCACAAATATAATTGGTGGGGTTGGATAAAAGCCCAACTGAAAGATAGGTAGTTTGCACAATAACATCCACATTCATCCATAGAGATCACATATAAGAATAGGGTCCACATAATAGGAGCCACATACATAGGGGTCACATACCTTAGATATATACATTACCATCATATCCATCAAACAGATAGCAAACCATCCATATATCCTAGTTATAAACATAACACATGTATTAATATATATAAAGACATAAATCATAGGAAAAACCCTAATTTTACAAAACCACGATTTAGTCTTTAAAACTAAGCCCAAAAGGTTGGTCATATTCTCATGAATAAGAAAACATATATTATTTTACAAAACAGAGTTAAAATGAATTAATTATGTATTTTAAAACATTTAACATACTAGAAATGCCAAACAAAGCAAACTTTGGAAAACCCTTGAGAATTAGGTCTCAAAAATCATAAAATCAAATTCTACGTTAAAAATCCTTTCCATCGACTATTTATTCATATTTTTCTGACCAATGGTTGATTTACTATGAATTAAGTAAACCTGACCAATCAGAAATTAGGAAAAAGCCATGTAGGCAAAATAAAACAATTGGGCCACTGAGGCCGGGCCCACGCTGACGCGGACCAATCAGAATTGGCCGCATCAGCAGGTCCACTCTCGCTGACCTAAGTCAAAGGCGAGTTGGGAAGATGGTAAATGACCAAATTGCCCTCAGTCGCATAATACGTTTGATTAAAGAATCGAGGGTGGAACGGTCGTTTGGAAACATATCTTTGTTGGTGACAAACGAATGCAGGATGTGAAATTACACAAATTCCCATGGGGATTAAATCGTTTGATTAATGGAGTGTGTCCATCTGGGTAAAACTATTACCTGGATTCTTTGCACATCCATGGCGCACGACCTGTGCTTGGTCGATCCAGGTTCCAGCCAAAGGGGTTTGAATGGTGACTGATCATCACAAACTAAGCACGGCGTTAGTTTCCTTTCTCTAGCCCGAAACGAACGAGCTATCTTTGGTCACCTCTGACATCCTGAGTATCCGACCACGCTCACCGGAAGCAGAGGGAGCTCGGGCTGGAAACTGGGCAATTAGTTGGGGAAGGCCGAAGATATAGGTAGGTCTTCGGTCCATGAGGACTACCGGAGTCGCGGGGGTAGTTTCCATGGTCACAAAGCCACCGAGGTGTCCTGGTAAGGAGCACCGGCGCAGAGGTAACCTGGTCTTTAGGGCCGAGTACCTGGGGGCGTCACGAGGTAAGGTGATCAACCGGAATTGATGGAAAGGTGTCTAGGGTTCTTACTACGTGAGCAATTGATCTTAGGAAGTGGGACTCGTCGGAGGTAGCATGGAGCTCGCCGGAGATGAAAGTGAGTAGGTCGGGGAGTATCGGGCAAGAAGAGGTGAAATTGGCGGAAGGGGAGGAAGGCTCGAAGCCTGAGGGTCATTTCTAAAGCCTTATATAGGCGTAGATGAGGTCAAGGCTGGCTCTGCGGTTCCACGGTGGAGAGGAGGAGGTTGCCGACTTTGGGCGTTTTTCCAACTGGTCATAGAGAAGGCTGATTAATGGCTCGTTGAGACCGACTTCATGAGACAAATCCAACGCGCTCAAAATCATGCGAAACGGTTGACGGAGCTGTGAGAACGGGAGCGGTATGCGAGTCGCCAAGTCTGGAGAAACGGTCGGAGGTAGAAGGAGATACGGATGCCGTTGGATCAGTTGGGAGGCAAATCACAGCTGTTGGATCGCGCGTAGGCCAAGAAGGGGGCGCGTAACAGGTTAAATAATCCGAACATTGGCGTTACACATTAAATCAATGAGATAAACGAAATAACTATAGTTATACTATATTGAAAGCTAATAAAAAGGATTTGAAGGGTCAAATCAACTCCAAACAACACCAAAATTTAACCATAGGCTTATAATGACGAGTATTACAATGCTATATAATCACTTTCTCGTTTAATGCATAATATGGCCATTAATAAATATATGGCTCATAAAAGAGTATAATAATATATTAAAATCAAGGAATTATATGAAAAGGCTATTAATGAGAAACATGTGAGTAAATTCGACATATAAAACACATTAGGGTACAAATAATCATTTCTCAACAAAATAACATATTAATGTGGACTAAAATCATATTTTGAGGAGAGAGAAACAATAAAGGTTAATATACACATATATGAACTCAAATACACATTATTAATAATATATTTATCCAAAAAGCTCCAAATAAACATAATCTAATATATTATCCCATAAAAGACAAAATTACAACATTGACCCTAACTTATCTCCTAATGTGGGATATTTGTGCAAACACCCCTCAGTTTACATCAATGAGGGTAAATAGTGATTTCAACCTCAGATTGTGCTCAAATTGCACAAGGAGTCCAAAATGATCCAAAAGGATGTGAAATTTATGGAAAAGGTCCAAATGGACTAAAAGGCACAGAAAAGCTCAAAAGTGGGTAAATTGCAGGGAAGACCCTGAGATTCAGTATGTTACAGCACACCACCCCTTAAAGAGGATTTCGTCCCCGAAATCACAACAAGAGGAAAGAGAGGGTGAGTGTGTAACATCCCAACCATAAACAACTAGATTATAACCCTTAATCTAGGGTACCACATAAAACCCACATAAGTTAGGTATTACTAAGGTTTCCACAAAACCTATAGCCTTTTATCAAACTCAAACTAACATCTTGTTGCATAAACTCTATCATGAAAAGGCAGCATATCTATTATACTATCACTTGTGCCACATTTTATCCAAAACAATTTTATCTCAATATTATATCATGGGTATCTCCCTCATTAAGGGTTTTAAGCACAATTAGGGTTTACAAGGCCATTACAACATATATTAATGCATTAGGTTAAAAACCTAAATAACTCAATATTATTATCCAATAACTACATCATGTGGGATTATGCCATATAATATCATCCAACCAATTATTACCCTAATAACAGGTCTAAGGGTATATGGCTTATCTCCAAGGAACATATTGGCACAACATCTAACATACCCGTATCCATGTCATCACTAATCATTCTCTTATAACACTAATTACTATGAATTAACCTCACATTATGTGAATCTAATTACTCATTATCATGTTACTGATTTGATTCATAAACCAATAGGATGATCAATGAGATGTATTTTAGTGAACAAGGTGATATGCCTAACATGTGTTGATAATTAGGTCACAAATATGATTAAGTGATTTACATGCATTAAGGTATTATCATGAGATGACACCTAATGTCACTAATGTGTCAAGAAAGGCATGAAGGGTTTATATATACATATGTTGTCAAGGCTAGATGATTACATCCTAGGGTTTAGGTCAACATGACCATTACATATTAAGGCATCCTAAGGGTGCATTTTACCATACACATTTTACCATTAGGGTGACTTAATTAAAACTAGATGTATATTCACATATGAATAATAAATGATTATGTGCATCAAGAATATATTAAGGTTCAAGCATGAAAATTACATGACTTATCCATTAGTTATAAAACAAGATGAATTACAAATATATTAGGTTTATTAAACTCTAAACACATAAGCTCTCTATTCCCATGTCTAAGGAGTTATGGTTACTTGATTTCAAGGCATTGAGGGACTCCAACCCCCTAAAGAGGATTTCTTCCTCGAAATCAACAACCCCAAAATCTATCAAGGTACTAACACTACCTTTCCACTCAAAGGGTTGACTAAGTCAAACTATTGTAAGGGTATAAGATCCAACATGAAAGTCTTACTATACACTATCCTCCAAACTAAAGGTATAGCATAGGGCATAGGGTACACCAAACCCTAAACATAGAAATATAAGGTTCATATAAGATACTTAGGGATTACTAGATGATTTTTGTTTGAGAAAAGAAATCAAATCATCATATAAGGATTCTAAGGTTATTCAACAATAAGGCAATATGTCTAAAGGTAGACTATTTTGAGTTGTCCATTTCAGATCAGGCCAGGCCAGGTCATATGAGCTCAGGAGTCCTCGTGCCCAAGCTAGTGGGGCGGAGGAAAATATTGCCAGCCCCCAAGCTCTGACCCTTTCTAGACACCATCACTTCAACTTCTTGCTCTAATAGCTACTCAATTAGACAATTCACCAAAAAGTTGACAAATTTTATTCCTAATATGAAATTATTATGATCCTAAATGAAACTTTCATTATAGGTCAACTCTAAGGTGAAAAACTTACTAAAGAAACTATATATGGTAAGGGTTCTATGTAGGAGACAATTTGAATTAGTCAAGAATCTGACTACCTTGATGCTCTGATACCATGCTGTAAAGACCATGTCTCTACTATTAAACATGATAAACAAAAACACCAATTGTGTAGCAGCGGAAATTAAAATCTTGACTATATTCAAAATGTATAAAGAGTACATTACAAATTTTTCCATAAGGAAGTACATCTTTATATAAGAACAAGGATCTAGGTAGAGGAAGACTAGACTAATACAACATTGTCTCCAAACCAAGCAACTATATAACATAAAAGCAAACATGATCACTCAAGCTATATATTCCTTTCTTCTTATCCTATCCTTAGCTTTAGGTCCACCAAGCTTCCACTGCGCACTCAGATCCTAACCTGGATGGTTGGGGTCATCCAGCAAGAGAGGGATAAAATAAGGTATGTGTTAAAAAGAAAGTATAGGACAAATAATAATAAAAAGCTTTACAATATAAAAGATTCTCCACAATAAGAGATTTCAAAAGAAATGAAGCAAATATATGAATATGAGAGAGAGAAACTGCCACATTTAAATATCAACAACTATCACATTTTCATGAATATAAATTATGACTCAACATCCTCTCAATGTAGGGTGAGGCACCTACCGGACCTCACCAATGGCAGGGGGACTAAAACCCCAGTGCCTAAAAAGTGGCAGGGGGAATAAAACCCCAGTGCCTAATATATAAAATGGCAGGGGGACTAAAACCCCAGTGCCCGGCAGGAGGACTAAAACCTCAGTGCCCTGTGGGTGGTTTGTACTCATGTACACTACATTGTCAATTGGCCAATAACTATATCATGCATAATCATTCACTTGGCAGCATAGTGAAAAGTATAATAAGATGCAACAAGCATTGGGAATAAAACCCAAACAAATAAGTAATAAGACCATCATAGGTCACAACCATATCCAAGAGTTCCAAGAATTAAAAGAGTCATCAAGCACCAACATTATATAATATTTCCAAATATCTCAAAAGGATGAGCCACATAGTCAATAACAAGATTAAGGAGTTACATTCAAATGAGCCACAAGGACAACCACAATATATATAAGATTTCCAAGTATTTCAAAAGATGAGTCAATAACAAGATTAAATCATTTCCAAGTAAAGGAGGCAACATATGAAGAAGAATGATTCACATGATTCCAATGATTAAGCCACAATGGCATAAGCTAAGTCAAGAGCCAATAAATGTAAATAGAAGGATAACAAGGCTAGCACAAATATAATTGGTGGGGTTGGATAAAAGCCCAACTGAAAGATAGGTAGTTTGCACAATAACATCCACATTCATCCATAGAGATCACATATAAGAATAGGGTCCACATAATAGGAGCCACATACATAGGGGTCACATACCTTAGATATATACATTACCATCATATCCATCAAACAGATAGCAAACCATCCATATATCCTAGTTATAAACATAACACATGTATTAATATATATAAAGACATAAATCATAGGAAAAACCCTAATTTTACAAAACCACGATTTAGTCTTTAAAACTAAGCCCAAAAGGTTGGTCATATTCTCATGAATAAGAAAACATATATTATTTTACAAAACAGAGTTAAAATGAATTAATTATGTATTTTAAAACATTTAACATACTAGAAATGCCAAACAAAGCAAACTTTGGAAAACCCTTGAGAATTAGGTCTCAAAAATCATAAAATCAAATTCTACGTTAAAAATCCTTTCCATCGACTATTTATTCATATTTTTCTGACCAATGGTTGATTTACTATGAATTAAGTAAACCTGACCAATCAGAAATTAGGAAAAAGCCATGTAGGCAAAATAAAACAATTGGGCCACTGAGGCCGGGCCCACGCTGACGCGGACCAATCAGAATTGGCCACATCAGCAGGTCCACTCTCGCTGACCTAAGTCAAAGGCGAGTTGGGAAGATGGTAAATGACCAAATTGCCCTCAGTCGCATAATACGTTTGATTAAAGAATCTAGGGTGGAACGGTCGTTTAGAAACATATCTTTGTTGGTGACAAACGAATGCAGGATGTGAAATTACACAAATTCCCATGGGGATTAAATCGTTTGATTAATGGAGTGTGTCCATCTGGGTAAAACTATTACCTGGATTCTTTGCACATCCATGGCGCACGACCTGTGCTTGGTCGATCCAGGTTCCAGCCAAAGGGGTTTGAATGGTGACTGATCATCACAAACTAAGCACGGCGTTAGTTTCCTTTCTCTAGCCCAAAACGAACGAGCTATCTCTGGTCACCTCTGACATCCTAAGTATCTGACCACGCTCACCGGAAGCAGAGGGAGCTCGGGCTGGAAACTGGGCAATTAGTTGGGGAAGGCCGAAGATATAGGTAGGTCTTCGGTCCATGAGGACTACCGGAGTCGCGGGGGTAGTTTCCGTGGTCACAAAGCCACCGAGGTGTCCTGGTAAGGAGCACCGGCGCAGAGGTAACCTGGTCTTTAGGGCCGAGTACCTGGGGGCATCACGAGGTAAGGTGATCAACCGGAATTGATGGACAGGTGTCTAGGGTTCTTACTACGCGAGCAATTGATCTTAGGAAGTGGGACTCGTCGGAGGTAGCATGGAGCTCGCCGGAGATGAAAGTGAGTAGGTCGGGGAGTATCGGGCAAGAAGAGGTGAAATTGGCGGAAGGGGAGGAAGGCTCGAAGCCTGAGGGTCATTTCTAAAGCCTTATATAGGCGTAGATGAGGTCAAGGCTGGCTCTGCGGTTCCACGGTGGAGAGGAGGAGGTTGCCGACTTTGGGCGTTTTTCCAACTGGTCATAGAGAAGGCTGATTAATGGCTCGTTGAGACCGACTTCATGAGACAAATCCAACGCGCTCAAAATCGTGCGAAACGGTTGACGGAGCTGTGAGAACGGGAGCGGTATGCGAGTCGCCAAGTCTGGAGAAACGGTCGGAGGTAGAAGGAGATACGGACGCCGTTGGATCAGTTGGGAGGCAAATCACAGCTGTTGGATCGTGCGTAGGCCAAGAAGGGGGCGTGTAACAGGTTAAATAATCCGAACATTGGCGTTACACATTAAATCAATGAGATAAACGAAATAACTATAGTTATACTATATTGAAAGCTAATAAAAAGGATTTGAAGGGTCAAATCAACTCCAAACAACACCAAAATTTAACCATAGGCTTATAATGACGAGTATTACAATGCTATATAATCACTTTCTCGTTTAATGCATAATATGGCCATTAATAAATATATGGCTCATAAAAGAGTATAATAATATATTAAAATCAAGGAATTATATGAAAAGGCTATTAATGAGAAACATGTGAGTAAATTCGACATATAAAACACATTAGGGTACAAATAATCATTTCTCAACAAAATAACATATTAATGTGGACTAAAATCATATTTTGAGGAGAGAGAAACAATAAAGGTTAATATACACATATATGAACTCAAATACACATTATTAATAGTATATTTATCCAAAAAGCTCCAAATAAACATAATCTAATATATTATCCCATAAAAGACAAAATTACAACATTGACCCTAACTTATCTCCTAATGTGGGATATTTGTGCAAACACCCCTCAGTTTACATCAATGAGGGTAAATAGTGATTTCAACCTCAGATTGTGCTCAAATTGCACAAGGAGTCCAAAATGATCCAAAAGGATGTGAAATTTATGGAAAAGGTCCAAATGGACTAAAAGGCACAGAAAAGCTCAAAAGTGGGTAAATTGCAGGGAAGACCCTGAGATTCAGTATGTTACAGCAACACTCCATTATGAAAAAACTCCTTGATGGCTTTAAAAACATCATCCCCAATGATACTCCAAGTCTTTTTGAAAAAGCAACCATTCAGACCATCCAGTCCAGGGGCCTTATCTTCATTCAGATCCTCAATGATATCCTCAACCTCCTTCCTAGTCAAAATCGAAGTGAGGAAGGACCTATCATCAGAAGCAAGGACACTACCAGTCCATTCACCTTGCCAAACTTTACCTTCAGCAAGAGGATTATTGAACAAATCATGATAAAAGTCCATAATAGAAAGTTTAATATCTTCAGAGTTGTGAGACATAACACCATTGATCAAGAGCCCTTTAATTCTATTCCCATGCCTTCTAGTCTTGAGAGAAGCATAAAAGAATTTAGAATTAGAATTACCTTCTTTCAGCCATTGAATACGAGATTTCTGCCTAATAAGAGATTCTTCAGCAAACTCAGCCTCCTTAGCCTTTTTATTACAAGCATTAGCAAAAACTCTTAAGTCCTCATCATTAGGGTTCATATCAGAATTAGAAGCAACTTTGTTAGCAAGATCTCTAAGACTCTTCGCATTATCATGGATGTTCCCAACAAAGTCCTTGTTCCACCTAATAAGAGCTCTTTTAACATTGTTGAACTTCTTGTAAAGACGAAAAGTATCATACCCATTGACCTCAATAGACCAAGAAGTCTTAACAACCTCTAAGAAATCCTTTCTATGAGTCCACGCATTAATAAATCTGAAAGGGGACACCACTTTCCTGACATTCCCAAACGTTAAAGACAAACGTCAATGATCACTTATGGAATTAGACACCAATTCACCATTGTAATCTTCAATATCAGTCAAGAAAATATCATTATGGAAAACTCGATCAATTTTAGAAGAAACAAACCTGTCACCATGCTGCTTGTTATACCAGGAGAAGAAAGGACCCCCAAGCTTCATCTCAAACAACCCAACATTCAAAACACAGCTGTTGAATTCCTCCATGGACTTCTTAGTAGGAGGTTGAATACTCAGTCTTTCTTCCTCAGTTCTAACTGCATTAAAATCTCCCAAAAGAACCCAAGGACAGTCCACAGAACTATTAATAGATTCAATATCTTTCCACAAAACAGACCTTTCAGAATCACCGTTATGCCCATATATGGCAGTAATAAGCATAGAAAACTCACCAACAGAAAGCTTAAAATGCACAAACTGATCAGATTCAGAAATCTTGCTAATCGTGACATTTCTATACAAAACAAAAATGCGACCCAATCTATGAGAAGAAAGATTAGTTATAAGATCATACTCAGAAAAGTATCTGTTCATAAGACTATTCACATTCCTTTCCCTAATTTTAGTTTCAGTAAGAATAACAACATCACAATGGAGCCTCCTTAATTCTTCTTGGACAGGACCTATTTTATTGCCAAGTCCTCTTATATTCCAAGAAGATATGTTGATTGGTGGACTCATTTGGTAACCTCGGCTGTTGAACTGACAACCTCAGTATTTGAAGAAGAGAGTTCCAATTCTTTTGGAGTGATCGAAGAGACTAAATTCTCAAGCCTCACAGCCATATTCGTCTTTCCCAGACATTTTGGGGGACCTCTGAACCCCAAATTATGCGCCTGATTCACTGAACAAGAAGAAGCAAAAGAAGCAAATGAACTCCCCTCACTAATGGGGGAAACACCCTGGACAACAATACCAGTCCTGGGAGTTAAGAGACCAGGATTTTCCATACCAATTGGAAGAAAACCAGAAGAAACCTCCGCCAAACCTTTGCCTTTCACAACATCTACAACAGCCTGACGAGGCGGTTCAGCTAGCACATTGATCTCCTCATTAACCAGAGGATGAGAAGCTATACCCTCATTCACTTTTTCCGACAGAAAATCATCTTCCACTGTCAACACCTCCGGATAACGGCAAGCCACTTTCAGTCTAATTTCTTCCTCATCTGTAACCTCTTCAATAACAACCGCATACTCATCCTCCCGAACAACATTTGGTATATTTGTAGAAATGTTCAGAGCCGTAGGTTTCCTAATCTCCCATACAGCTTTAGTCTTCTGAGTCTTCATTCCTTGACTCACCTTCACAGAATGGGGGGGACATTCATCATGACCAAACAGACCGCATTGATTACATATATTAGGAATCCATTCATACTCAATGTAAATAGTATGCTCGACGCCTTCATCACTCTTGAGAGTAACTTCTTTCAGAAAATTTGCATCCTTACTCATTAGCACCTGGATTCTTGCCATATCCATTCGTTTGATATTCTTAGTTACATCATCCATCTTCAGTGGCTCACCCAGTAGAGAACCAATTCTACTAAACGTACGATGATCCCAAAGCTCCATTGGCACATTATACAATCTGACCCACACAGGAACTTCCGATAGAGACAACTTTGAAAATTTTTCGCCAATGCTCCAACGCTTCAGGATAACAGGCCTACCGCAGACAAACCAGTCGCCCTTCAATGCCGTCTCCAAGTCCTACATCTCTTCAAATCGAATCAGGAAAATCCCCTTCCCTCTGTCAAAAAATCTCGAAGATCCCACTAACATTCCAGATCCTTGTGAAGTATTCCGCAAGAAGGGGGATGACAGGTTGGAAATCAATGACATACCCCATCAAGCATCTACTCCACCGACTAGCATTCTCCACTGCTTTGACATTAGGGTAGATAAGCTTTCCATTTTCCAATGTAACAGAAGTCTTCCCCAGATCTGATCCATCCTTCAGGTTTGGCCTAATGCTGTTCCATTTGATCGGGCTTCTTTGTTGGTCTGAAGATGGCTCGGCGTCGGGATTCCGATGAGCTTCATGAGAGGTGCCTCTACGTCTGAAAAGAGGAAGAGGAAGACCGGATCGAGATCACTCCCCCTCCGTCGCAAGATCGCCCGCAGCCGCAGACGCCCGACGAGCCATCTTCCTGTTCATCGTCAATCAATATCATGTAATTTCAGGATTTCTCTTTATCTCTCTTTTTATTTTACTTATTTGAATTCCTTATAATATTAGAAACCTTATGGATACGAAAATCCACCAAGGATAACTCAATTATACCTCTTTCCACTTGTTTCCCACCTTTTATCATTATTTTCAATTTCTTTCTTAATAAAGAAATATTATAATTGATCTTTTCTATTCTTATTGCATTATTTTTGCCACTTTGGACTCCTTGGGACCCAAGGTACCCAAGAAGCACGAAATACACCTTTGGATTACATGATTTTACCTTGTAGATGTTTCTACATCTTTCTTTTCTCCATTTCTTATTAATAATGGAGTTTCTTTTGTCTTTTCCTTGATATTGGGCCCAATAGATAATAAAGCCCACAAAACAACCAAAAAGGCTATTGTAAACAAAATCCATTTATTCAAAACAAAATATATCATTATTTTCTCAAATATCTTTAATAGGAGAAATTACATTTCTCATCGAAAGAACCCAAAAATTGGGGTTGTAACAACAACCTAGCACAACTATCCCTAATATGGAATCTCAGGGTCCTGTGAAGACCTTTTATAGGTTAAGGAATGTAGGAGCTACTGAGTATGTGGGTATAAAAGACTTGACAGTCACTGATATGTGGATAACCAAGTTGGAAAATGTGTTTAAGATCCTGAACATCCCTGATAAGGATGAGGTACAACATGTTGTTTACCTTCTGAAGGGCAATATTGGCCATTGATGGGCCACAGAGGAGGAGCAGAGACTTGGACTTGTAGTAAGTTGGGAAGAGTTTTGGAGGGAGTTGGTGAGTTTGTACTTCCCTAAGACATATATAGACAAGAAAGCATCTCTGTTTGAGCGGTTGTGCTAAGGGTTTATGCCTATCAATGACTATGAGGTGAGATTTATGGATCTGTTAAGGTTCTGTCCCCATATGGTAATCAGGAAAGGAGATGATTTAGAGGTTTGAGATAGGCCCGAGTTAGCATCAACTTTGGGGAATGTGGAGAATTTCTCTATGTTTGTGGAGTCTGTGAGTAGAATTGAGAGGTATGCTCTTGAGAAACGTTAAGCCAACACTAGGAAGAGACCATCTCAGTACCAAATATAGTCATCTAGAGGGGTCAAGAAGTCGAGGTTCCTATCACCTCAGTCACAACAAAGGTCAACTTTCTTTGAGTTTAGATCATGAGAATAGTCACAGTGATCCCCGAGAAAAGGTAGAGGTTGTACCTTTCTTCCAGTAGGGGCAAACAACAAAGCATTTGCACTAGTGATAGGGTTGTCTAGGATGCAATATGATTCTATCACATGCTTCAAGTGTGGTAAAGTAGGGCATGTGAGCTGGTCTTTCCCAATGAAGGATGAGGAATTGAGACAACAACCAAAGAAGAGTCAGTGGGGCTCACAACAACAACAATATAACAGTGGTGGTGGTAGAGGACGTGGTCAAGCGTCACAGACATGATCATCTGGACCAGCTGGGAGAGGATGAGGATGACAACATACAACAACTAGATTGTATGTGATGAATCAACCGGAAGGAGCGGTCAATCCATAAGTCATGATAGGTCAGAGTGAACTCTTTCATTCTGACTAATATGCTTCTTCTTTTGTATCTGTTTTAATTGATCGAGGCATGACACACTCATTTATCATCCAATAGGTGATAAATATTTGTAATCTACCTATTTGTAGTAGATCTAATAGCCTTTGACTAGAAACCCCTTTAGTTGGTTCCACTGAGTTGCGGGAGGTATGTCCATCATTCATTTTTTCTTTCTCAGGATGCAACATTCAAGTGGATCTTATGCCACTTGACATTCAAAGATTCAGTGTGATCCTAGGGATGGTACCTTGGAAAACTACAAAGTCATTTCAGACTATAGTTCCAAATTTTCTATGTTTTCTGTAGTGGAGATATCTCTTGGATTTTCTAAGGAGATAGGAAGATTGTTCCTACATGTTTGGTATTAGTCGTAGTAGCATCAAAGCTAATGAAACAAGGGTATCAGGCTTTCATGGAACATGTTGTAGATACCCAAGGTAAGGAGTCCTAGTATCTAGGAAGTACATATAGTGTGAGAGTTTGAGGTTGTTTCTCCATATGAATTTCTTGGTGTTCGACCTCCTAGAGAGATTGATTTTGAGATCAATCTAGTTCGTGGAATACAACTCATAGCTTAGACACCATATAGAATGACACCCACTAAGATACAAATTGCTAGAGAAGGGTTTCATAACACCAAGAAATTTACCTTGGGGTACTCTAGTGTTGTTTGTGAAGAAGAAGGATGGTTCTATGACACTTTGCATAGATTACCAACATTTGAACAAGGTCACAATAAAGAAAAATTACTCGTTGTCGAGGATTGATGATTTGTTCAATCATCTAAGAAGTTTTATAGTGTTCTTTAAGATAGACTTGAGGTCAGGTTATCACTAGTCAAGGATCAAGGTGGATGAGATACCTAAGACTACTTTTTCAACATGGTATGGTCACCATGGGTTTGTGGTTATGCTATTTGGGCTAACCAATGCACTGGAAGACTTCATTGACTTGATGAATAGGGTGTTCAGACAAAGTCTGGATAAGTTTATAGTAGTGTTCATAGATGATATATTAATATACTTCAGGGGCATTAAGTAGCATGAGAAGCATCTTTTACATACACTAGAGTTGTTGACGCAACACTGCATATACGCCAAATTCAGCAAGTGCAAGTTTTGGTTGATTGTGGTGTCTTTCCTTGGACATGTCATATCTTTTATAGGCTTTTGCATAGATCCAATATAAAGTAGAGTCTATGTTGGAATGGGGAAACCCAAAACACAAATTGAGATTGAAAGATTTCTAGTTTGGCAGTATATTACATGAGATTTATTAAGAATTCAACTTCGTAGCATTACTGATAGCCAAGTTGACTAGGAAGGGTATTTCTTTTGATTGAGATGAAAAATGTAAACATTCTTTCTAGTTGTTGAAGGAGAAGTGGACAAGTGCTCAACTTTAGTGTTGTCAGTGTAAGGGAAAGGCTACATCATATTTTGTGATGATTTGAATAATGTTGGGATGTGTGTATGCAAGATAAGAATGTGATTTCTTTTTCTCCTTGACATCTGAAGAAACACGAGGAGAAATATCTAACACATTACCTATCATTAGAAGACATAGTTCTTGCCTTGAATATTTGGAGACACTATATGTATGGGGAGAAGTGTTATATCTTCACTGATCACAAGAATCTATAATATATCTTCTCAAAGAAGGAGTCGAACATGAGGCAGAAAAGATGGATGAACTTAATCAAATATTGTGACTACACGATAGACTACAATAAAGGGAAATTGAATGTGGTGGTTGATTCTCTAAGAAGGAATTCATCATTGTCATCATATGTAGATAACATATAGTTTCATTCCATGATGTGTTACAAGTGGGAAAAGCAAGTGTCTTTGCAGAAGATGAATGTATAGTTGGAAGTATCTATGTTGGAAGGATGCTTAGCACAATTTTTGGTCAAGCCAACATTGATACAAAAGATTAGAGATGAATATAAGGGAAATACTATGATACCAAATATCAGATTAGAGTTTGTTAGTGGGAAGCATTATGGGTTCCATGACTTAGATAATGGGATAATATGCTTCCACAATAGGACATTGGTTATAGATGTTGATGTCCTGAGGGAAATGATACTTTAGGAAACTCATTCCTCAATGTACACAATTCATCTTGATAGTAGAAAGATATACCAAAATCTAAAAAATTTATACTGGTGTCCAAGTCAAAAACATGATGTAGTAGAGTCTGTTGCCAAATGTCCAGTCTGTCAGCAAGTCAAGGTAGTCAGAAGCCCCCTGGGACATTGCAACCTTTGCCAATACCAAAATGGAAATGGGATCATATAACCATGGACATTGTGATTGGTATTCATAGAACAACCAATGGTCATGATTCCATTTGGGTGATAATTGATAGGTTGACAAAGTTATCTCAGTTACTTTTGGTCATGACCACTTATATAATAGAAATGTTGGATCAGATATATGTTGATGAGATAGTTCGTCTACATTTTATTCTAGTTACCATAGTGTCTGATAGATGTACTCAATTCAAGAGAAGGTTTTGGAAACTTCTGCATACAACTTTGGGAACACAACTGAGGTTCAACACAACTTTTCACCCACATACAGATGATAAGTCTAAAAGGACTATCCCGACATAGGAGGATCTTTTGAGAGCATATCTTTTATACTTTCTTGGCATTTGGGGCATACATTTGAGTTTGACTGAGTTTGTAGACAAGAAAGGCTATTATTTAAGTATAAATATGACACCATTTGAAGCCTTTTACGGGAGACGTTGTTGGTCACCCCTTTGCTGGTATGAGGTACGTGAATATCAACTTTTGGGTCATGAATTAGTACAAGAGACTCCTGAGAAGATCAAAAGTGATCTAGAAACAACTGAAAGAAACTCAGGAGAGATAAAATTCATATGCGGATAACTGCCATTATAACATATCGAATTCTAGAATTTTGTATTTTGACCTTCTTTCCCATCTTTTCCTTTCATTTCTATCCTTCTAGGCCTTTTTGTTTAATTTGTAGAGAATATAATGGTTTAGTGAACATTTATTCACTAATTGTACCAATATAAGGGTTTATGCACAAATACCTCAGTGAAGGCTTAATTACGTAATTAAGTACTCTAAACATTAATCTAACTTTTTGATGTGATTTCAATACATAAAATATGCCACGTAACTCATTTTAGTGGTAATATGAAGATAAGAAACTTAATTGGATGAAAAATTTAGATAATGGGCCGTTAATGGGCCATATGGCATATCTCATCAAAATAAGTCTCAAAAGAGGAAACAAACTTCAAATTCGAAATCTACATATCAAAATTAGCCTACATGTCAAATTTCATCTAATTTGGACTACCTTGAAATATTAGGATAAGCTTAGGAGAGAGAAAATCAGTAAAAGGCATAAGTAATTAATAATGTGATTATATAACTTCAAAATATGGAAATAGTGACAAATTCATATTCTAAACATCAAAGATAACTTGTGGATGAAGTTTGGTCCAATTTGAATGTTGTTTGTGTTGGTTATATAATTATATGCACATTATGGACTTTTATGCAATTTACCTAATTAAGAGGTTTTCTTTGCAAATTAATCAACTGAATTTTAATCCTTAGATATTCCCTTACCATCAAAGAGATTTGAAACCATTTTATAACCTAGTTTCACCTTGGTTTGATGGTATTTCTTTCCAAGGGCATTATAGGGATTACCCTCTTTATAAAGATGCTTATCCTTAAAAGCTATCAACCAATGAGGTTATTTCTTTCTTGAAAAACGGTGGGGATGGCCTAGAATAATCTATGGGCTCTTAGAACCAACTTTTTATATGCATGAAGCCTCTATGAGCTATCCTCTTGCATGGCCATCAATCCCTAGGCTAAAGACACATGGAAAGTCCCTTAAGACTCCTCATGCTTCACCTCTTTCTATATATAGCCATGTATACCCCTTCCCAACTCAAAATTAGAAAACTCTTGCGCTTCTTTTCTTTCCTATAGCTTAGATAATAGTTTCTTATGTATTTGTCCACGAAGTTTCTGCCCCAAGGTAATATAGGGAGCCTACCTTGGTGAAGAAGGCTCCTAGGGATTCCAAATTGCTCTATTAGGGTTTCTAAAGCTCCTCCTTGGTAATTTCGACCAAAACTAGTAAGTTTCCTCCCTTCGTTCCCTATTTTCATACTATTAGTCTTCCTTACACCCTATTACAGGTCGTAACCATGTACTTCCATAGTGAAACCCCACCTAGAACCCTAAAACACCTCATCTCTATGCTCTTTTGATAGGGTTTATCACCTGTAAATTGAGAAGGTGATCTTTGTCCAAGAAAGGAGCTAGGCTTGGAGCAACCAGACCTTATAAGCTCGGATCCTTGCTGTTTGGACCTTATTATCTTCCCTAGAGGCGAGTTTCATAACCCACTTATCATATATTGCTTGCCACATGCTTAAAATTCATGCATCTATGTTTAAAATCGATGATTTCCATCTCTATTTACCATGTTCATCTAGGGTTTTGGTTTCTAACCGATTTACCTTCTCTAGAAGATCTAGTTTAGATAAATGTTAATCTAAAACCATGATATTAGGTCAAATGGTGTTTTTCTTCCCTCCCTCTCTCTCGTTGCTTATCTCGTTTGGTTTGATGATGTGTCAGTTTCTGATTGGCCGAATTTCAATAATTCATAACTTTTGATTCTTTTGTCCAAAAACTAAAGTAAAATACATCCCAAACTCAGAAAAACATTTTATTTTCAATAATAATATTTCCATATATTGGTTTTGAGTTTTGTCGATGGTGGTTTTCTAGAAAATGATTTAATCACTTAAAAATCACCAAAAATGCACTATAATCATCGTAACTCCAAAATATGCAAAATTATATGTTTTCTTAATCAGAAGTACCTAACTAAATCTATGGGGATGTTTTCATAGTCTAAATCAAGGATTTATTATAAAAAGTAAAAATATGGGTTTTCTCTACCTTAAATCATATATATCATTCTAATACATGTATACGAATTGAAAATAGGAAAAATTGATCATGGACTCAATCAAGTGATGAAAGTGGGTAATATGAATCATAATGAAAGGTATGTGCTATGTATGTGCAATCCCTATTTATGTATGTGAAATCCCTCTTTATACATGTGTATTTACACCTTATGTTGGGAATAATTGTGCCTTAACCTATTTTTTCTATAATGAGGCTTTATTAAACCCTATTTCATATACTCTTGAATCTTTTGCTATACTTGCCTCATAAATCAATTTCAGAACATTATTCTTGGGTCTTGGAACCCCACCACCAAGTTGTAATTATATGATGATTTATCTTTCCACTTTACTATTTCTTGAGCATGATGGTTTATTGGCTATTTAACTATAGTAGGGATACTTATGTACAACCACCCACAGAGGGCATGTAAATAATCACCCTGGGGAACGTCTTATTCTCCCCTGGGGAATGTGATACTCCTCCCCTATAAAATTTTATAGGTGACTGGGAATGTATGAATTCTCCCCTCACCTATAGGTTGAGGTTCGGTAGGTGCCTCAACCCTACTTAGTTAATGTAGTCCAATTAATATCATGCATGCTACTTCTTATATGTTTTGCAATGGTAAGAATCTATTTTGTTATGTGCCTCATTCTCTTGGCCCTCTCATCTTATGATGATTCAATATATTTATGTTTCATATGATTTCCTTTTCTCTTGTACTTATCCATTATTTAACACATACCTTATTTTCCTCTCACTTTTGCTAGGTGCTTTCCCAACCACCCAGGTGATGAGAAAGGTGATGAACAAGACAAGGAGTATATAGCTTTTGGCTTGGACACAGTTGATGGAGATGTTACTTGGAGACAAGATTGTAGTAGTCTAGACTTCCCTCTATCTAGATCCTGATTGTGTGTCTTGATGTAAACCCTAATGGGAGAATTTGATGTATTTTGTAAACCTTTTATGAAATTGAATATAGTCAGTTATTTTTTTTATTCTGCTTCTTTCTAATGGTCTTTTGTATACCAATGTTTAATAAATTTGGAAAATTAATGCCCATTCCATCATACCTCTGAATGTGTTTGGAATGGATGTCAATTCTTCTAATTTTTAGTAAAGGGGTGATTTCACCTCCTTACAGCATGGTATTAGAGCCCATGGTAGTCGGAATCTGACTATTTCAGTTTTGTCTCCCTAATTAGAATCTCTGCCTTACATAATTCCTTTACGTGACATGGTTTCCCTAGAGTATATCTATAAATGATGAAAGGTTGATTTAGGACCCTATAGTTCCACATTAATATCATGATGAATAAAACCCTGAAAAAACCCTAAAATAACTCATAAGTAAAATATGCATAACTTAAAGTTGTTTAGGTTTTCCTTTAGGCAACTATTAGGGAATGAAGTTGAAGCAAAGGTGTCTAGAAAGGATCAGGTTCTGGGGGCTGGCAATATTTTCCTCCGCACCACTTGCTTGGTTTGCGAGGACTCCCAGATCCATATGATAACGACCTGGCCTAAGATGAAATGGATTGTCTGAAATAGTTTTCTTTTAGGCAATAGTGACCTTAGACATCTATGTTGTATATCTTTGGGAACCCTAAGTTTAAGGTGTATGATGACTTGTTTGAGGATGGATACCCAATATAGTTCCCTTATGACCCATATAACCACATGTTTGGATAGTTATCCCTAGAACCTAGACTTTGAAGTTTGGTGTTTAGTAAGCAATCAGAGTGCGCAGTGAAGCATGATGTATCTTGTATATGGTCTATTTAGACTCACCCTTTTACCTCTAGATTAGTTTGGCTTGGTAGGTCAAACCTTTTAAGGGGTGGAGAATAGTTGGCTTGATGATGTTTGGGTAGTTAGATTTTGACTAAGTATGGAAGTGAAGATATGATCTTTCCTTATAAGATAAGAACTGATAGTACATCTATGTACACTAATCAAATGATGGTTAAGCCTAGTCAATAAACCAATGCTTATCACTAAGTCCTTAAAAAAAATAATGGTTGTTGTTGTCCCTTAATTAACCGATAGTAACACTGAAATTAAGACATGTGATACTTACTAAGTAACTCAATGATCTGATGGGCTGCCTAGATGTATCAATTGAATTGATGGGTCAGTTGTAGTTCATGATTAGATGATACTAATTAAAAATACACCTTCAAACCTTTCTTGTAAAAGGTTAGTTCATGATGGCCTAATACCCTAATTGATGTTTGGGATAATAAATGTTATATTGATAATGTGGAAAAATTCTTTATTGTTACTCTTTATAATGTCATGACTCCTATGTTCGATGCACACTTTCAATAAGCCTAAAATAATGAGTTCGTTGTGACATGATAAATCTTATACAAGGCCAGAGGATAATGACGTGGTTGTAGGAGAATAATGTTTTTTGGACTTAATGGTTTGTGGGTTGTGTTATGTCCTAAGTATAGGTATAATCCTGTTCATGAATTGGTAATAAATTAGTGCCCAATGATATTATGATAAATAATATGTTTCATATTTTGTATATGTTCTAATGTTGCTATACATCAATACTTTTGTGGAAATCTTTTATGGTTTATGTGAAACTTGATTGATGTAGCCTAAACTCTCCCAATGGGCAATCACTGATTAAGTGGAACCCTAATCATGTAATGTCATGTGCCATAGAGCTACTCAAGTGTCAGGACTTTCTGGATAGCAAAATGGGTATTCCATGAAGGATCTCGGAGCCAAATATTGTTGAGTATATGCGGGTGTAGGAAAGGGACATCCTGAGTCCAAGGTTTATGGAGAATGGTCAAGGCCATATCTCAGTTGAATCAACATGTAAATGTAATATGCATAAGGACAACAATGGTTGTACCCCAGATGATAGGGTTTTGTATACCTTGGTTTCTAGTGTCGTGGCATGTGTACCTAGGGGGGGACTAGGATGATTGCAACTTGAATAATATGCCATTGTGCCAGACTCATACTGACTAAGGGGAAGAGATCATAGGCTTCTGTCTCTCCTAGGTCTTGTACAATACTAATTACAACTTCATAGTGGTCAGTCATAATTTGAGTGGTATACCCCAAACATCCCAAGGCTTAGTAAAATGTGTAATATAGCTATATAGTATATCTGTTAGGATTATATAAAAAACACATCGATTGATAACCCTTGCCTCATTTCTTATAATGTCCAGTTGACATATATTTTGTTAAGAGAAACCATTTGTTTAAATGGTGACAACTTTATCTGTTTCTTAACAGCTTATATTAGATCCCTTAATTCTATAATAATATATGTTAATTTGTTTAATT
Organism: Alisma plantago-aquatica; assembly: GCA_963693085.1. Lineage (NCBI taxonomy): Eukaryota > Viridiplantae > Streptophyta > Magnoliopsida > Alismatales > Alismataceae > Alisma > Alisma plantago-aquatica. Next base: position 814,544,116 of record OY856413.1, read on the forward strand.
ATATAACTTGATATAAGTTGAAAATATTTTTTAGAGTTATATCTCTCGTTGGTACATGGGTCTTTGTGGTCTTAAATTCCTCAAGTAACACATGCCTTGGGCCTGAAAGATTGGGATATCTTGTAACTCAGGAAGGTAATGAATTGGTCATAGATGATTAGCCAATATCCTATCAAAATTCTATTGAGGAACCAGAGTCCGAGAAATGGCTTGAGACCATTAGATATGAGATGGGATCCATGTATACCAACAAAGTATGGAATTTGGTGGATCCACCTGAAGGGGTAAAACCCATAGCATGCAAGTGGGTGTTTAAGAAGAATATCGACATGGATGGTGATATAAACATGTAAGGAAGATTGGTAGCAAAGGATTTTAGACAAGTTCAAGGTGTTGACTATGATGAAACCTTTTTTCTAGTGGCCATGCTTAAATCCATCAGGATCATGCTTGCTATAGTAGATTAGCATGACAATGAAATTTGGCAGATGGATCCTAAAACTACATTCCTTAGTGGGAATCTTCTCGAGGATGTGTACATGACACATGTTGAGGGTTTTATAAATCCAGAGGATGCAAATAAAGTTTGTAAGCTATAAAGATCAATCTATGGATTGAAACAAGCATCTCAGAGCTGGAATCTTCATTTTGATGAGAGAGGCAAAGAGTTTGTCTTTATTCAAAATGAAGATGAACATTGTGTCTACAAGAATGTTAGCGTGAGCATAGAGACATCCTCATATTGTATTTACATGACTACTATTGATGGGGAATTCCATCCCTACTTTACAAAAGGTAAAGACATGGCTTGGAGATACACTCTCAATGAAAGACTTGGGAGAAGCCTCATACATATCGAGGATAAAGATCTATAGAGATAGATCCAGAAGGCTTCTTGGACTAATTCAGAGAACATACATTGATAAAGTGGTGAAATAGTTCAACATGGAGAACTTGAAGATAGGAAACCTTCCAACATTGCATGGAGTGACCATCTCTAAACTTCAATATTCTAGTTCTTGTGAAGAAAGGGAACACATGAGTTTGATTCCATATGCCTCAGCAAATGGATTGATTATGTACGCAATTTTATGTACCCATCCATATGTCTCGTATTCCTTGAACATTATGAGTAGATATCAGTCAGATCCAGTTGATTCTCACTGAACAGCCGCAAAGAACATACTCAAGTACTTGAGAAGAACTAAGGATTAGTTCTTGTTCTATGACAGAGAGGAAGAGTTGGTGGTAAAAGGTTACACCCATGCAAGCTTCCAGATTAAAAAAGATGATTACAAATCACAATTAGGATTCATGTTTTGCCTAAACAACATAGTTGTAAAATGGAAGAGTTTCAAGAAGGAGATATTTATCGATTCTAGAATAGAGTCTGCGTATATTGTTGCATCGAATGCAGCAAAGGAGGTTGTATGGATCAAAAAGTTTATTGCAAAACTTGGGGTCATTCCAAGCACTAGTGACACAATCGAGCTATATATATTGACAACAATGGAGTTATTGCGACAAGCTAAGGAACCTAGATCGCATCAACACTTAAATAATATACAAAGGTGGTTCCATATCATATGAGAGATCATACAATAGGGATATGTGAAGATTTGTAGAGTACCAGTTGAGAATAATGTTGCTGACCCCTTGTCAAAGGCACTTTCACAATAGAAGCATGACAGTCATGTTAGATCACAAGGAATATGATTCATGGGTGATTGGATCTAAGTGCAAGTTGGAGTCTACTGGTATGTATGCCCAGAGAGACAATCATATGATGATTATAATGAAATAACTTATACTTTTTTTTGTTAACATATAAAGGCAAGCTTCCAACTTATTCTTTATAATTCAGTTGTTAGATAATGATGTAACATTATAAATGTCTAGAGAATAATATTACTCAATGATGTATGTCTTCAAGTATAAGACTTGGGTAAATGAGATCATACACATGTTAAAAGTTCATATACATATTCTAATTATGTCCCTGATCAGTTGTCATTGAGGAAGGTTGATAGACAATACTGACACCAAAGATCAAAGTGTGAGTTGGTTGATGACAAAATCTCATTAGTCATGATATGGCTATATCAAACCAAGCACACAGATACATGTTAGAGAATAGTGTATCAGACAGACCTACCATGAGACGGATACATGCAAGCCATCATCATGGAATTCATAGTCAGCTCTCACAATGATGGTGGTGGTTGTGGTTCTTAGGCCTGAAATCACTACACTCATTACATGTCGTTGGGTATGCTTTGACATCATCAAATAAAGTCTTGAAACATGGGTTATTATAAAGGTGATGATTGGGTGACTTTGACACATGGGGAATGATTGTGATTGATAGAAATGAGACTTGTCCCTCCTATAAGAGTTTGATGTTCTAGGACTCTTAATTAGAGATATTGCGAAATGCATGGCCATGCCATGTGAGTCAATATGTGATATTGAGATTACATATATCTCAGACAGTCTACTCTGGTTCAAGAAACAAGATTGAATGATGAAGAGGATGAATGTTCCATGCCTTGAGTTCAATCTAGACATCAATGGCAAAGGAACTATACAAACACTGCAACACCATACACATATGTTAGGTTGAAGTTGTTCTCTGACTTTCCAATTACTTTTGTAGTATTGATGTGTGACTAGGCACCTCTCATTTCTTGTGATTTCATAAGTTGTTATGGACATTCACTGCCAACGTAATATGGGACCTATAGGGTCACACACATAGGTCTCGACCTACAAGAGGCATTTAATCTTGAATGACAATTAAATTAGTTACTAAAACATTTAGGCAATTGATTCATGCAACAAATCATTCTAACTGCACTGCCAAACACCCATCTCACAGAGTGAGACGACCATCTGGAGTGCCTAATAGAAGTCTCAAGGGTTGAGATGGGTTAGGAGTGTCAGCCTGATTTGAGCTGAAAATGGCTAAGGTGCGAACCGACCGAACTGACTGTTTGGGCTCGGGTCACCAGACAATCATTTGGGTGATCAAGATGGCTGTCTTGCATGGTCGAGATCCATGTGTTTGGCCAAAGGAAGGTTATAGATAATTTCTACATTTATTTCAATTGCACATTACTTCTTGGGTAAGGAATTGATGCTTGGCATTAATGGGAAACAAATTGCCAATTTTGTATCCAGATGGAAACTACAAAATGACCATACTACATGACATATGACTGTATGGTGTGCTAGAAGTCTGATTTAGTGGTTGTAGGTTGTGAAAATTCAAGATCTTCCAGTTCCTTCCATTCCTGCATAGACTAGGAACCCAAACCCTAACCCCTCCTATAAATAGAGGGGTACTGGAAGCTTTCTAGAATATGACACAGACAATTGAGAATCAGTTACTCTGATAGTTGTTGTCTTCTCTGGTTGTGGTAACCAAGAGAGTCCAACCCAGTCCTACCCGACTGGGAGGGACACCAAGGGAGAGAACAACTGAGATCATTATTTTGGTATAGAAAGTTGGTGACTAGTATGCCAACAGAAGGGGCAACTCCTTCTTGTCTGTTCTATCAAGACAGTAGGAGTTCTAGGTGGTCCTTGTGGACTTCTCTAGAGGCGGGAGGCTATTGTATGCCACTAGGAGGGCATCATCAACCATCAGTCTGTGATGAGAGGAGATGTTGAAGAAGATGGTGTTCGAGTTTGCTATATGTGGAGGAGCAGTCATATGTGTCCCAATGCAACTAGGAGTGAGAGTTGCCCAACCATAACTATGAGGATTGTCTCTAGACTTGATTCAGGACTAGGTATATCCTTGACACTATGATTTCCATCTTATAGTTATTGATGTGATCTGTTGGTCATGGGAAATATGGTAGATAAAATTTTTGTTTCTTCTTCCTTCTTTGTAGCCATATTTCCCTACATTCTTTGCTTATTAGACCAGGTAGTTAACTCACCTATAGTTTTGAGCTCCATCAGCCCAGCAGAATCCATGGTGTTATTAAAGAAACCATAACTCATTCAAGAACAGGAAGGCCACCATGCTTGTCCCTAGCTCTTTGAACCTCAAAACCAGCCAGGGGCCCTCACTCTGAGTTGTATTCACTAAGGTCTTGCACATGTTCTCCCTATATCTTACTAGGTTCTCATCTTGAATGCCAGAAATGATGATTTCCAACCCACCTCCATTGTACTAGCTAATAGTAGCGACCTGATTAATGACATTAATGGGATCGCCATCCCAAATATCAGGATTCTAGCCTACTGTGATGTGGGCTCCATCTCTAAGCTCAATGTTAGATGACAAAGACCAACCTATGGGCAATAAAATCATCACCCATTTGGATGTGACTCTTCTGATCTGTTTCTCAAAGTAGAACAAAATGGTCACCTTCTCTTGATCTATGATATGTTGTAATATTCTATATTTCTCATCCAGAGATGCCCCCCACATATTCCATGCAAGGATGGACATCTTTCACTTTCTTTTGAACCACCCCCTTCTCCGTAGCCAATCCTGAACTAATTCTTTATGCTTCTGCTTCTAGTCTGCTTTGGGCTCCTACTACGAGTATGCCCTGTGGCCACCTCTTCATCCTCCATGTTCTCCAGTAAAACGAATGGGTTGTTAGTGCTTATTCCTCCTTTATCACCAGTATCCTTAGGTGGTTCTGAATTATGAGCTGGGTCGTCAGGATAGATTTGACCCTCATCCTCAGGTGGGTCTGAGTTTTGAGTTGGGTTGTCAAGAGGGATTTCTCCCTCTTTAGTATCTTGTATATACACCACCTTTGAGGCATAGAGGCTTCAGCTTTGTTCAAAATCAACTCTAAGCTCCTAGAGGATTCTTTAGTAGTCTCCTTCGCCTAAGGATGTCTTGACTTTTCTCTCTTCTTACTTTATTCCCACACCCGAGTTTGGTCGGGTACAATAGAAGGTTTCATTTGGGGTTTCGTGTTGTGCTCTCCAGGGCATTTGCTAGAGTGGTGATCCAAAACCTTGTAGGCTTCACATCTATCTGGCATCTCCTCATACTTCACCTTGACTTCTCAATGATCCTCATTAGTATCTCAACCATTGTTTTAGGCGGAGGTTTCATCTCAGCTAAAATGACCACATAGAAACGTTACCAACCCATGACTGATCTGTCTGATCTACTATCAATGGAGTAAGTTTTTTTAACTACTTTGATACATTGAGGTGATGCTGGATAGATGTGAAGCCTGCAAAACACTAAACCCCAAACCTCAATGGTGTTTTTAAGTACTTTCTTACATTGAAATTTATGAAAATGACTAATTTTGATTTATATGAGAATAAGAATGAGACTTTATGAGGAATTTCTTTAAGTGGTCAAATAAAATTGTTTGCGGATCAAACCTGGATGAGTTAAAGAGAAACTAATTTTAGAGTAATTGTTAAAATTTCATAGGATTAGGGTTATCCATGTTAGGTGTTGAAGTTTACATTCATGATTTCTAGGATTAAAGTAATAATTGATATAAAACCTAAGTTTGATTATTCAATACCTAATCTGTGACATAGAAATGTCATTAATGCCTACCCCATTTTCTTTGCAGTGTGGTCTCATCACTCCCACTATTTTTTGAATTTGTTAGGATGAGAGGGCTATGACTCCATATTCCACTTTTGAAAAAGTGGGTAGGAGCATAGATTAGGTTGTCATTGGACCACCTCTCCAATCTAGGGTCTCACACAAATATAGAAGATTAGTTGGATTCTTAGGAAAATGTAGACCCCTCACTTTAGTTTTTAGACCCATGATACTGAGAGACAAAATCCCTCTCCATCTCACCCTTCCCCATGTCTCTCACATTGTGTGGCCAAGGTGTAAGGGAATGGCTTAAATCCCCCCTTTCACCACCTATGGGTTCATTAGAGTTGTAGGAGCCAGTTTGACCTTGTCAAACCTAGATTCCAAGACCCAACCATTCTTCTTCGCTGGCCTTCCATAGCTACAAGATCAATACCCAAGTAGGAAAAGGTAAGGATCATATGGAACTTATAGGAATATCATAACTCATGGAGAGTCTATGGTGTGCTATATGGTCATTTTCAAGTTTTCTTGAGTTTTACCAGAGGTAGAGTGATACCCTTCTTGTAATCCTCCCCTTAGAGCCAAGAAAGACAAGGACATGGATCATGGAAGGTTCCAGTGATCTCGAGGCTTGCCATCACTATGACCTCAACCTCCAAAAAGTCAAGAGGCATCAAGAACCATTCCAAACCCCTCAAAATGGACATGGTATCTCACTAGAGTTCAACATGGGGAAAGCCTATTAGAGAAGACACATCTAGGTGTTGAAAAGATGCCAAATGGAGATGTGAAAATAAAGGAGATGACCACAACTTGGGCAGGAGGGTTCAAAAATTAACATATTTGTACCACATATCCTGCCAAAGGTACACCCCAAAAGAATAATGCTTTTCTATTTGTCAAGGAAAATGATTTTTTTAGGAAAATCATTAAAAATAGATCCATTATCCAATAAAAAATATCGCTAGAGTCACAAATATATCCTATTTATTACTAGAACCCTAGATAAAGATTGGTAGAATTAACAATGGTGATTTGTAATATATATGATAATGCTCCATTAAAGATATAGTAAACTAGAATAATTACCAAATAATGGATATTGAATACGGGAAAAGTAATATTGAACCCTAAGATCATTTGCAAACCATATTTAGTCTTTGTTGTTAGAATTATAAACGTCCATGAGGTATTCTTACTTCAACATGTAATTTAAATCTTTAATACTCATATTAGTTATAGAATATAGAGAAAACCTCATACTGTATGAAAATTGGAACATACCCTAATTATGACGTATACGTTAGTAGAAAAATATAAAATATAAGATTAAGATCAGTTGACACCTAAAATTGGCTAAATCTTAATATGTACCTCTTACCAATAGAGATGATGAACCATGTATTACGATGATTACTTGTTGTTATCCAGGTGATGAGAAAAAATTCCTATAGTATTATATAATTAGAAATCTTTGAATTAAGGTGCTTGGTTTTATTTCATACATAGGAGGTCCAAAATTAGGGTTTCTCACGTAATATGCTTTATAAACCCTAATCCATGTGTATAAACTTGTATCTAGGACAAAAGTGACATTGGACACAATTCGGTGGTGAAAAGTCTTCTCTAGGAATCTCAAGTGAGGTATGTGCAATCCTATTTATATATGAGTTTGAACACTTGTCCTTCAGTAGGGCATTTTGATATCCATCCCTAATCTTTCTAATGAGGCATATGCTTAGCCTTTTATTGTTTCTATTTCCTACTTTTGTCACATTTATTTCTGTACTTTTTTGGGTTTTATACCCCATGCCATGTCACTGCTAATTTGTTATTGAATATTGTCATTTTATTTATTAATCATGATAACTTGATGACTTATTAGCTATTGTAGTGTACCTCTATACTAGACACCCACAGTTTGGGCATGAGCCCTGGGGAATGTGACCACTCTCCCCACTTTTATTTATATTTGTAGGTGTTTGGGTATGTGACCACTCTCCCTCACCTACTTGTTTTGGTTGAGGTTGGTAGGTGCCTCATCCCTACTTTAGATAGTATAGTCATACTTTTATCATGCATACTTTGATATTAATATGTGATGTTATGGAAAGTATTCTCTTTTATGTTCCTCATAATTTTGACATTTCTTTGGTATAGTGGAATCATTACTCCATGTTTACTCATTGTTTTACTTTGTTTGTCCTCATTCTTTTAATTGACACATACCTTTTTCTCTCCTCTTGTTGGGTGATCCCAACCACCCAGGTTTAGAATCAAAATATGTAGGAGGAGCATGATGAACCATCCAATGATTAGGACGAGGTGTTGACCCTTCCATCGTGAAATTATTTTTGAAGTTATTTTTTTGGAGACATAATGATGTAATTTAGTTTCCCTCTACTTAGATCCTTTATTTTCATAAAGCATGTACACCCTTATTGGGAAAATTATGACGTACATTTTAAGAAATTGAATATAGTCAAATTTTAACTTCCCCTACTATTCATTGGATTTTGTTTACCATTTTAGTAGAGAGAGTTTATCTCACTTCTTAACAACATGGTATCAGAGCCCATAGTAGCCAGAGACTTGAATATTTCAATTTGTCTCCCTAGTTAGAAACCCTTACCTCATATAGTTTCCCTTTAGTTCAACTTAGAATTGACCGTTGATAAAAGGTTGATTTAGGACCATAATAGTTTCAAATTAGATATATCTTTAGGAACTTTTAGGTGATTATCCTATGAGGTGGCTACTAGGACATAAGTTGAAAGAAAGGGTTCCTAGAAAGGGTCAGGGTCTGGGGGCTGGCAATATTTTCCTCCGCATCGCTAGCTTGATTTACGAGGACTCCCAGATCCATATGACACCGGCCTGTCCTGAGCTGATACTGTTGTCCGAAATAGTATACATTTTGGCAAATAACCTCAATGTTGAGCATCCTTAGGAACCTAGTACATGATGATTTGGTTACCCAAATAAAATCCCCTTATATCCCATAAGTACCTTATATGAGTCTTAGAGTCCATGTTTAGGGGTATCCTACCCTATACTAGACTTTGAAGCTTGGTAATAGTGAATAGTAAAACAATTCAGTGTTTAATCTCATATATGTTTCTATTAGACTCTCTCTTTTACGTCTAGTTTAGTTTGACTTGGTATGTCAACCCTTCTAATAGGTGGAGTAGTGGTAGCAGTAGTGCCTTGATAGATTTTGCATTTGCTGATTTCGAGGACGAAATTCCTTTTTAGGGGGATGGAATCCTATAACATAGCAAAATCTATCCACATCAGAATTAGAAACCCTAACTCCATACACAAGAGATTAGTGAGATTATATGATTAATATTGAACAAATAGATTATAATTATAATTTAACCTATTTGTTTATATACAATGAATATATAATAAGTCATTTAATGAATAGTTCATATACTTGAACCCAATAGATACTTAAGGTACATAATATGAGTAACTTACTAATTGTGAATACACATAATGTTGACCGTATCACCCTAATGATATGATAAATGAAACTAATGCATGCTAAGAATGCATAACATGTAATGGTCATCTTGACCTAAACCTAATATGTAATCATCTAACCTCAATATATATATATATATATATATATATATATATATATATATATATATATATATATATATATATCTGTGTGTGTCCTTAATGCCTTCATGATACATTAGTGACATAAGGTGTCATCATCAGTAAATATACCTTGATACATATAAATGGAATATAACCACCTAATCATAACTTGGTATATGAGTGAATTCATTAATATGCAATGTGTTCCACCTTACTCAGTAAAATACATATAATGACTCAAAAGTGATAAAGAGTAATTGGATTTAGATAAGCATGATTATTAAGTCTACAATAATTCCAAATGTCTAATGTGATGTTAAATGTATAATTTATAATATGAAGTGTAAATAGGAGAAAATGTTAAGTGATGACATTAATGTGAGCATTAAAGGTGAGGTGACAATGTGTAATATAGGTGTAAGAAATTAATGTGACATTATTTGGACTCAATAACTTGTTGGATAATATTATCTATTCCTTACAAAATAATCTATAATAATCTTACATGGTGGTAATATGAGGATAATGGAGAATAAATTCAAGTTATTAAGTATTGTGATCTAACATATTAATAAATATTGAGATGATTTAGTAAACCCTAATTGTGCTTAATATTTTTAATAAGTAAATGAGTAATACATATGATTTGTACATAATGCTGAGATATAATTATTTTCACAACAATGTGAATATAACATGAAGGAAGTAATAGAATAATAAAGATGATGTAATTTCATAATAAAGATAATGCTAATAAGCCAAAAATGTCTATTGTGTTATAATTGATAAAAGGTAATATGAATAGTGGAAACCTTAGTAAACCTGACTTATGAGTAGAGCCTGTGAAGTACCCTAGATTAGAGGTAGCCACTTATTTGTTAAGTGTTGGGATGTTGCATACTCACCCTTCCCTCTTGTTGAGATTTTGGGGACAAAATCCTCTTTAAGGGTTGGAGTGCTGTAATAAATTGCTTATTGGATTCAATTACAATTTAACCCATTTTCAAAATTTTATTTCCTTCATATCCTTTTTGTCCTTTTCCCTAAATTTCTCTATCTTTTCTATCCTTTTTGTCCTCAATGTTTAAATTGAGCAATACTTAATGATGTGAATTATATTTGACCCACATTTATATCAATGAATGGGTTTTTGCACAAATATCTCAACTAGTGTGTTAATTAGAGAGCAATAATGCAAATTGACCTTTTATGAGAGATAATTAGTATATTATATTAATGTAGGGTTTTATGGCTTTTTGGGACAAGAAATGATAAATAATGTGGTTTTGGGTTAGTTAATGAGCAAAATAACTCTTTTCTTTTCTTTCTCCTCCTAAATGTTATTAAAGCAATAAAAAGGAGAATAGGAGGTGTGACGACTATTGAATGAGTTTATAATATACATTTTGAATTTCTACTTAACAAATTGCTAAAGAAATGTCTTTTATTAATGCACCCTTTAAAATGCATTAGTATACACAATAATGGCCAATATGGTGGTTAAGGGCCAAAGCTTGTGCAAAAGGAAAATATAATTGCATAGAATTATTCTTGACATTAATATTAGCCTATAGTTAAAATTTGGGGTCTATTGGTGATTGTTTGACCCTCCAAAGGGATTAAATGAATTTTCAATAAAGTTTGACTATGGTTTTAATTCAATTTATATTCAATGCATTTATTTCCCTATGGTTTGTGATTTCATCACTGTCACACGTTACTTTGACGTTGTGTTTCTCTCAGGAACGTGATCTAACGGCTGAAGTTTAATCTCAAGATCTAAGATCTCATCCGACAACAGGATCGTCGTTCTCTTCCTCCGACTTTCTCACTACTCAACATCGTTTTGTAGCGTTCAGTTCCTGAGCGGTTTTCTCCCTCATTCCTCCACTATTTCACATAATTCCTATGTCATTGTGTCCGAATTTCTCTTCCAATTAAGACGAGCCATTACTAGTGACCAGTAACACACCATGGACGAAACGCCAATTAGGGCATCGGCTCCCCTCTCAACCTTGAAGATGAAAATGCATCACCATGGCTCCCCCTTCCTATTTAAAGGGACATGATTGACCACTGGAACTCACTAACTCTTCTTCATTCAATTTCACCTGTTTGAGCCCCCAAGTTCTCTCACTGGCCCTCTTCTCCTCTCCGGTGACAACAACCTAGCATTTAGAGTGTTAGACACCCTCAACGAATTAATTGCGTGATAAGCATCATTAACCTCAACCCTTCACTTTGGCATTACCAGTATTGCTCACCATGACCCAGATAGTTGTATTCTATAAGAACCTTCACCTCCCTATTTTTCTCAAGGCTCCAGGCTATCACCAGTGGTATTCTGGGTGGTTTTCCTTTGAGTTTTTGTGCCTCCACCTTCATACAGAGGAAGCGGACCTGTTCGTGTGAGTTGTTTCATTGTTCGAAAAATCTCTGGGATTCTTGCCTCCTTGGCAATGCTCTGGTTATGGCTGAGCAATTTTGGAGTGGTAGTGCCCTGCTCCACCTCTTTGATGAATCTCATATCTCTTCTGGGTTTGACGAAGGTGTCAACGATCTCAACTTGGATGGAATGCTTCTCATGCTAGCATTTGAATCGGAGGTAGAACCTTTAGACGAAGCCATTGTGCCATGGCCTGAAGCTGAATAAACTAGGTCATGGAATGACCCTGGCATCCCCACATTTTCAATCAACTGATTAACCTAGTAAGGGTATACTTGGTATTTCACATTTTGTTTTTGATTGATTACAAAAACACTGGGTAAGCCCCACTTTGCTTGTTGGAAGGTGCCAATTGGCCCGAGGTAGTGCAGGCCCATGTCCATTGACCGTTGATTGGGGTTAGGAACACATGTGGATTTTTCTAAAATTCCTATTGGTCAGATTTTTGGGAATTCATAGTAAATCGAGCATTTATTGGAAAAATACAAATAAATACTCGTTGGAAAGGATGTTTCACAAGGAATCCAAATTTAAGGTTTTTAAGCATTGATTTGCATCCCTATTTTTATGCTTATAATGAAAACCATTTTAATTATATAAAAAGCCTTAAAATATGTAACTAAGTCATTTTAACTCCAAGTTTAAAAAATAAATGTGTTTTCTTAATCAGGAGAATCCAAGTAATCAATTGGTTCAAATTTTGATTCCTAAATTGATGGTTCACATAATATTCTTTTAAATCCCTAATCCATGTGTATAAACTTATATCTAGCACAAAAGTGACATTGGACACTATTAGTTGGTGAAAAGTCTTCTCTGGGAATTTCAAGTGAGGTATGTGGAATGCTATTTATATATGAGTTTAAACAATTGTTCTTTAGTTGGGCATTTTTATATCCATCCCTAATATTTATAATAGGGCATATGATTAGCATTTGATTCTTTCTATTGCTTTCTTTTGTCACATTTATTTCACTACTTGTTTGGGTTTTATACCCCATGCCATGTCACTATTCATTTTCTGTTTGATATTGTCATTTTATTTGCTGAGCATGATAACTTGATGACGTCTTATTTATTGTAGTGTACCTCTATACTAGTCACCCATAGTTTGGGCATGGTCCCTGGAAAATGTGACCATTCTCCCCACTTTTATATATATTTTTAGGTGTTTGGGAATGTGACCACTCTCCCTCGGCTACTTGTTTCGGTTGAGGTTGGTAGGTGCCTCAGCCCTACTTTAGATAATATAGCCATACTTTTATCATGCATACTTCAATATTAATATGTGATGTTCTGGCAAGTATTCTCTTTTATGTGCCTCATACTTTTGATATTTCTTTGGCATAGTGGAATCATTACTTCATGTTTACTTTTTACTATATTTTATTTGTCCTTAATTCTTTATTTGGCACATACCTTTTTCTCTCCTCTTACTGGGTGATACCAACCAGCCAAGTTTAGGATCAAAGTACGCAGCAGGAGCATGATGAATTTGTCTAAGATTAGGATGAGGTGTTGACCCTTACATCGTGGAATTATTTGTTAAGTTATTTTGTTGGAGACATATTAATGTTTTCCAGTTTCCCTCTACTTAGATCCATTATTTGTATAAAGCATGTACACCCTTATTGGGAAAATGATAATGTACATTTTCAGAAATTGAATATAGTCAAAGGTTTAACTTACACTGCTATTCATTGGATTTTTTTTACCATTTAGTAGAAAGGTGATCTCACTTCTTTACAGAAGGATGAGGCCAAATCTTTAGTCATGCTAATATTTTTAGTCAATTATATTCATTGTCACCTTTTATTTACTCTTCTTCTACAACTTTGTCCAAATACTAATGATCATGCAAACATGCTTCAATGACAATGACAATCTAGGCATGAATACATATACGTAACAACTTGCTTGAGTAGCTCATTACAGCTCTTACAGTCCCTTCAACCAAATGAAAAATACTAGGAATATAATTACACATGAGGAGACCAAGTCCTTTCATCCTCTCATGTTTTCTTTTATAAATTAAAATTACATCCACTAATTATTCCAGCCTATTTTGTAGGAAGCACCATCCTATTGCCAACAATTGCCTTTTCTTCATGAAACTTCCATGCCAGACAGGGCATCAAAGTCTTTGGGTTGTGGGTGTGAATGATGCTGGTAAAATTGTTGGATATGGATGTTGTTGTGATTGTGGATGGCAAAAGGAGACTTGTTGATTTTTGAATACAAGGAAATCTCAATGTACTAGGTTTACTACATTGTGACAATACATTGGAAAATTTATATGTATGGCCTATCAATAATTGTAACGCCCGAGCCCACTACCCAAGGCTCTAGTAGAGTTTCAGGAATGACGATTGGTCCCACAGACCACCATCTTGTCTTGTCCTCATGCACGTGCAAGTCAGGGTCAACTTCTCGACTGGTCACCCATCTTAGTACTACTCCAAGCTGAGCATGCTTAACTATGATGTTCTTTAGTGATGGGCTCCCAGAAAAGGAGGTGCACCTTGGTGATATGGGTAGTCCAATCATTCCTTTTAAAATCAATTTATCCAAGGCCTCAGATCCTGGGATGTTACAATCTCCCCCACTTAGACTCTTGACGTCCTCGTCAAGGCTCAACTATAAGGCCTCATAATCTCTTCCCCATTTCAGTGCAAACCCACAATGACGCATGGACACCCAACTCCCGATCACGGAATACCAGCGCAAGGGTGGCTACGTCAACCATGGACAACCCTTTCCTACATGCGTGGACCGCACGGCTCAAGACTGGCATGCCATGCCCATGTGGGACCCACCTACTGGAGGGGAATTGGCTCTGATACCATTTGTAACACCCGGGCCCACTGCCCAAGGCTCTAGTAGAGTTTTAGGAATGACGAGTGGCCCCACAGACCACCATTAGCCTTAACTGTGTGCCTTGTCTTCATGCACGTGCAAGTCAGGGTCAACTTCCCGACTGGTCACCCATCTTAGTACTACTCCAAGCTGAGCATGCTTAACTATGGAGTTCTTTAGTGATGGTCTCCCGGAAAAGGAGGTGCACCTTGGTGATATGGGTAGTCCAATCATTCCTTTTAAGATCAACTTATCCAAGGCCTCAGATCCTGGGATGTTACAATAATCATGTATCTTGCTGCATTGAAATGTCTCACTATTGTCCTCTATGAGAAGGAGATGCTCCATATATGTGAGGAGTCCCCAAGGAAGTGGTGTGTATGTGTTTGATCAATTGATCATCCATTTCTCTAGAAGTTACTCATGGCTTATAGTTTTGAACTATTGTCCTTCTTTCTTATCCTATATTAGTTTGTTATTTCTATAGGTTTAATGGGACTATTGTTGAAACTGTTGATGGTAATCCTGAAAGATGGCTAGTCTTAAAATAAAGATGACTGATGGTATGGCTTTTTATTTGACCATATTGATATAGAAGTTCTACTATATTGTTACCTTATTGCACTTGATGATTCTTTGTATGTGTAACCTTTTCATGTGTGATGGGATGTACCATCTTCTATTCACCACCCAATGAATGTTTCATAATGTGGGATTGAACTTTCTTGAACTCCATAGATGGATCATGATTCCATGTCTAGACCCAAAAGACTGAAGGCTAACATGTTTCCTTCTTCCCCTTATTATTATGTAATGACTAGAGAAGGTATATTTCTAAGCATACTAATCTATGCTTATGAAGACTGTGTCTTTTGTGTTAATAGACTCAATTCTTTGAACTTATAGGCCACATTAGAGTTGTACTAATAGCGGTAGCAGATTCTTCTTCACAACTATTTGGGACAATAATGGTGTTGCAAAGCTAGGAAATGTTAGATGATCATGGAACTTGTCTTGAATGAACAAGACCGAGAAGATGTTACTTGATGATCTTGGAGAATATGCAACAACAACATCTTGTTGTCCCTAAGACATGGAGTAAATGAAGTGAAGAATGTAGCTTGTGTGAGTCTATAGGAGCAATTTAGTTAAAGAACTAATTTTCGCACAAAGGGTTTTGCTCTGAAGACTATATATATTGTTTTTATCATGTAAGCTTTGGGAATCACATAAATGTTATTTCTCCCTACATATTATAGGTATATATACAATCATAGTCATCTATTTAGCTACAATTACAACTACTACTGTATGCGTAAAGACAATTTTTAGTTACGTATAGGGTTATATATGAATTTGTAGCTAAATGATTATCTAACTACATATTTGAAATATGTAACAAAAACAATTATCTACATAGGCATTAGTTATATATTATATATGTAAGCATTAATGTAGCTAAATCTTTGAGCTACAAAATTTGGGGCTGTCACTACACTTTTCTTTTGTAGTTAAAGATCCTTTTTCTATAGAAGGATGAAGGCCATTGATCATTAGATGTTTTTGCCCAAGCATAAGAACTCTCGAGGACCACCACACCAAGGGAAAAGTGGTCTTTTGGACCCTGCCTCCACCTTAGTCGTGTTGGAGTCCTGAGCCCTTGTGGCGCTGACTCATTGGTTAGGTCAGTTACATGGATATGAGATGAGACCTCTCTTTTATCGATGTGTCACCTCTTGATTGGCCCAAATATTATTTATCTTGCAAAATGTGTAGTAATTACTAGTGTTATTGTATTGAGACAATTTATATATGAAAATTGATCAGAAAAATGAGAGGACTCGATAAAATATCATTGTGACTTTATAATGCGTTCTTTCTCAAAAATGCACAAAGATTCAATCTTTAATGCAAAACATGCATAAAAACCTAATTTATTAATTTTAATGATCATAGCATGCTTAAATGACGTAAAGGATAAAGTTTAGTGTTTTTTGATAAAAAGGACAACTTGGATCTAATTTGAGTTCAACAACACATTAAATGATGAATTAGGGTTTCCT
The DNA here is from genome assembly GCA_963693085.1 of Alisma plantago-aquatica. NCBI lineage: Eukaryota > Viridiplantae > Streptophyta > Magnoliopsida > Alismatales > Alismataceae > Alisma > Alisma plantago-aquatica. Next base: position 814,560,641 of record OY856413.1, read on the forward strand.
TGAGATTAAAAGTGAAACTAATGATAAGATTAGGGTTTGTCAACCCAAAAGATGGGACAAGTGATAATTAGTGTTTAAGAAGCCGAAATCCTAATGAAACCCTAACTTGAGACCCAAGTCAGTCTTACTAATGAATTTGGATAGAATAATTATACATGGGTGTATTGATGTAACTTTCAAGATAATTACTTTGTTGTTTGTTTGGTTATTCTTGATTGCTCTTTCTTGGACATCAAGTACACCTGATCAAGGTATGTGGTTATGCCTATGAATACTCAAATTAGATTTTTGGCATTTTCTGAGGTTTTTCATATTTTTGAAAATAAATGCTTTCTCAGTTATTTATTTCCTATAATCTATGAAGTCTATGGGTATCACATTATATGCTTGTAACTTGCTCGAACCCCGCATACCAACTCTGGAAAATGAGATTTATAAGAAATGAAAAGTCATGGTGATGCCTAAGACCAGGCTCCATATTGGAAAGATCAGATGAGGTCATGCCCCAAATTGTGAAGACAAACTTAACACCTAGCTCCAGATTGAGAGGTGACCAACATGGCACCTAGCTACAAATTGAGAGGTTCCTAATGTTTGTTGTAGGGACAAAACCCTAAGAGAAGGCATACTAGATGTTCAGTAAAAATGGGATGAGAAGTTATGAAAAAAAATGATAATTTTGATTGTGTAACAACAATTGTTGTGATTATGTTGTTACACCTAGATGCAATATTTTGTTTTCCCCACATACCAGTATAACTTGTTATACTGACCGACTATTTTGTTTTTTTCGACATTTAGGATAATCTATTGTTATTGCTACACGTTTAATGGAAAGCAAACATTCATGAATAAGTCAACAAACAAACAAGAAGTAAAGTAATCTCTAGATGATTTAGTTAATTTTTATTTCATGTTGAAAAACTTTTAAAAACCATATTATGTAAAGTTAATATTGTACAAACTCATTCCTTTTTAGTGAAAAATTATTAAATATTTCTAAATATTTGGTAAAACTTTGATCTTGTATTATTGGTAATGTCCCTTGTCCTCTCAGTCTGCGTGAATAGGGGATAATTGGGGGAGGTAATTGTTAAATTTGGTACCAGAGCTTCTTTACCATTTGACCTCAAATAATTATTAAATTTAAAATAATTTAGAGTCTAAAGGAAATTATCAGTGTGTTTTCCAAAGATGATGGTGTTTAGAAAGGACCACAGTCCGGGGGCTGGCAATACTTTCCTCTACAGCACTAGTCAGCTTATGAGGACTCCCATACCTGTGTTTCCATCCTGTCCACAGTGAGAAGACTTTACTTGAAATAACATACCTCTAGGATTTCTCATCTAAAATCATCACTTCTCTACCCCCTCCACTCACTAAACCCTAGGTACCCAAAATTTCTCTCTATATCCCTTCTCAGTATTAGGGTTATGGATACTAGGGATTAAGGCATCCTCCACCAAATAATGTATAAAAGTGGACATAATGATAAAGAGAAAATGTTTTATGGGTAAACCCTAGATGGAACTAGGGCTGGTTTGGGAAACAACCTTAGCGGGTCAAGGGAATTGAAGACCCTAAAGCACATGTTGTAGTCCCAAACATGAACCCTATGAATCCTGGGGTATGAGAAAAGAAGGAGACAAATAATTACCCCACCATAATAAAGCTTAAGAAAGTGGATAGAGAAAGAGAAAACCCCATAAGTTGGTATACCTTCCATAGTTTGATCACACATGCAAGTACTCAAAATAAGACATGCATGATACATGTGAAGGACTTGGATATACATGTCAAACATAGGAAATAAGTGGTTGCATAACCCTTAATGTGACATTTTGGTGTCTCGACCTGAGGTGAGTCGACCTTAGAGAGGGAAAAAGATATATGGGAGATAAAACACCCTAAACGTGAAAGTTAATTTGTGACGAGGAAGTCTAAACTCCTTCAGGTAGGAACCCTAACAGAACTATGTTCCCACTCAGATACGAGTAGGAGGTAGACATGCATCTACTTGAAAATAAGTGTCGTCAAGTCTACAAAAGAGGATTGGTTCTAAGATAGAGGGTTTATGCCTGTTGGATTATGAGATAAGTATACTAGATGGAATGTATATAGAATTTGTGTATCACATAAAGGGATAATATGTTTAATGTAACCTCTTTGGGATTGAGAGTTTTACATAGGATTAGAGGATGCAAATATATGTGCTTCTGCTAAAGGTAAGATGTGAATCCGTAGGAGCCTCAACCTATTCCACAATGGGGGATCCCTAGTGCTAGAACTAGTTATATGGTTAACTCTAGGAGAGAGTGAGACCTAAAGAGAGTCAACAAACTAGACTCCAAGACATGAGGGATTATGGAAAATATTTTTATGACATTTCCTACACTAGACTACCCTGAGTGGATGAGTTGAGTAGCTACATACATGATACCTAGAGGCTTGTGGTACCTGAGATGTCCCTGGAAGGACCAAAACCCTGGAGATGGAGAAAGAGGTTGCTTTCATATACGTGTATGTGATATGAGTACTGTTACAACCCCAATTTTGGGTTCATTACTGAGAAATGTAATTTCTCATATTAAAAATAAATGAACAAATAATGATATCTTTTGATTGAATGCATGAATTTCATTACAATAGCCTTGATGATTGCTTGTGGGCTTTATTGGCTATTGGGCCCAATAACAAGGGAATTCAATTATTAAATGAATAATTAAGTTTTTAAGAAAAAAAGGTGTGGAAACCTCCAGAAGGCAAAAGAATATAATCCAAAGTTGGATTTCGTGCCACATGAGTTACTTGGATTCCAAGGAGTCCAAAGTTGCAAAGAAAAAGCAATAAGAAAAGAAAAGATCAAATAAGTATTTCTTTATTAAGAAAGAAATTTAAAACAATGGTAAAATATGGGAAACAAGTGAAAAGAGGTATATTTGGGTAATCCTTAGTGGAATTTCGTATCCCAAGGATTTCTAATGACAAAAGGAATACTAATGAGGAAAATAAAAGAGAAATCCTCAAAAAGAAATATTTTAATGAGAAATAAACAAGATAATGCGAAATAATGCATATTAAGGATAATAAGTATCCAATAAAAAGGATTTTGAAATAATAGAGTTTCTTGGTATCCAAGGAGTCCCAATAAAGAGGAAAGAAAGAGAAAATACCAAAAATTGCAAAATAAAAGGATAATGGAATACATAATTAATGGAATTATGTGGTTTTATTAAAAAGGAGTATTTCCTACTTAAAGAAAATGTATTTTCTTAGCCAATGAATTAAAAAGCAAAACTAAAGGGAATAATGGAAAGGAATTTCAAAATCCTAATAGATAATAGAAAAGGGCATATCAAAGAAATAATGAAGAGAGAGGAGGTTGCTTCTTATTTAAGGAATATATCTTTCCTATTAGTAAAAGTCTTATTTCTTTGAGGGCATGTATCCTAGGACAGTGATATCCTCCCCTATAAAAGGGTTGGACCCTTAGCCGCGAGCCCAAGAGGATCTCAGACTTTCCACCATCTTCTTCACCTAGTTTTTTCTCAAAACCCTAAGATAAAGGAGTGGCACGACCATGGGGCAACAAGGAACCATTAAGTGGACTTGATGGAAGCAGGAAGCACCCAAAACAATCATAGAGTGGCCAGCCACCTTCTTCTTGCTCCCGTCCTCACACAACGCCTGCTGAAAGGTCTGTCAACTCATAGGAAGCACGGGTTGGACACTCATGGAGCTGGCCGTCTCGGCCGTTCTTTGTAGCCTGGTCGACTACGACGGAGGGGGGCGAAGGCAGGGGAAGGAGTTTCCGGCTAGATCCGAGCCTGACGGTGGTGGGAGGCAGCCCGCGGAGCTCTACAGGATGACGGCTAGTGCGACAGCCTATGGTTTGCACGAGGAAGAAGATCAGGGGTGGTTTTAGACTGTTTTACCCCTCCGGGGTATGAAGCACCCACGACTTAACCGAGGGCACTTTTGTCAAATCATTATGTTTTCAAATCCACCGAGCAACGTTGCATGGAGATGGCTACGTGGCAGCTCCTGATTGGTCAAGTAAGATTTTATTGCAAAAATCATATTTAAATATCGGTAGCTCAGATGGATACGCATAAAATATGAAAATTGCTCAGAAAAATGAGAGGAATCCAATAAAAATATAATTAGAGCCTGATTATGCTTGTAATTCAAAAAGTATATAGAGATGCTATCTTTAATAGTTTAATCAATGAAAAACCCTAACCTTTGATGATTAATGAGTTAGAAAGGGTTAGATGAGTGTTTAAAGTTGATATTAACCTATTAATGATGAAACGGCACATTAGGAACAATAAGGATGAATTTTCATGTAATTAGTTTAATTTCGAGTTTAATGTGCATGAATAATTCTTTAATGGGCCTTGAAACCCTAATGTTGGTAAATTCGACTCTTAATGACTTTAATTGACTAATTTCATGATTAAATTTTGAATATGCTGAATCTAAGCTATTTCTAGCATTAAAGTCCCTATTTTGTGGATAAATAACCTCAATATAGAAATTAGGGTTTCAATTGAATCAAGGTAGAATTAGTAATAAATAGAGTTCATATGGGAGTTAGACCATCATGAATTATGAGTTGTTGATCCGAAAGAAACTAAAGGCGATAATTGAGTCTAATGACCTTGAAATAACTTAAAAGGATAAAGAAGGTAGTTTTGGTATAAAAGAGAAATAATTGACTTTAATTGGGCTTATGATGTTGAAATTAGGGTTTATGAACTAAGAGAGCATTTAATATGATAAAAGTGTTATGGAGGCAAAAACCCTAATAAAACCCTAATGTGGTCTAGAAAGCCTAAGGTGGAATCCAAGTCTAGCTTTAGAATATTCTGGATAAACTATAACACTTGGATCGTATGCATTAATTTCAGGATATTGTTGATTGCTTGTTGATTGATTCTTTATCCTTATTGCTTGGACAATCAAGTTGCTCTGGATCAGGTATGTGGTTAATTATGAATACCCGCCTTAGTTTCCCTAGGATTTTCCAGATGGTTAATCGCATTGAATGCAAATTATCTGTTGGATGTTCATATTTGCAAATCATAAAGTCACTATAATTATCACATAAAAAATAGAAATATGTATTCTCGCACCTACATGCCACCCTGATGGATGATGCCAAAGGTCAGGCCCAGATGGGTAGACCAATGGACACCTTGAGTGGTGACCCTAGGCACCAAGCTCGAGAATGAGAAGGTGGCCTATGATATTGCATGACTAGTGGGCACCATGAGTGGTGACCCCCAGGCACCAAGCTCGGGATTGAGAAGGTGGCCATAAGTCATTGGCAAAGGGCACCCTAAGGTGGGTATGCCAGGGTTAGGGAAAAAGTGGTGGAGAATGTCATACTAAAAAGTGTAAATTGGCTTGTTCATTAATTTGATTGTGATTATTAATTGTTAGCCATATTTGCAAGTTTTGGTTGTTCCCACATACCAGTATATTTCGATATACTGACCGACGTTTTGTTTGTCGGTGTTTTAGGAACAACAATTGAAAGAAAAAACAGTAAAGTGACACATTGCAGAAAAAGAAATAAAGTGCAAGGAGGATTAGATAGAATAATTCAAGACCAGGATAGATAGATTTCCAAGGTTTTCAAAGGTAAGTAAAGTGTTAACTTTTATACCAAATTTCAGTTAGTTAGTAGAATTTCATAATTGGTATTGATTATTTGTCGAACCTTTAATCCTGTTAATTGGATAACGGCACCGAACTTTCGGTCTCCCTTAATTGGGGGTTACCGGGAGGCGGGGTCGTTACAAGTACCTATCATCTAAGTGAGGGAGAGGGAGTCCCAAGATCTTGGAGAGTTAAGGAATTGTAATGTTTGGAAGATTCATACTTGGGTTTTTATATGAAAGAGAGAGAGAGTTGGATAAGAATATTTCATGAGTAGGAATCTAAGGAGAAAATGACATATCATGCTTTGGCTCAGTATGTGCTTGAGTGACTAAGTCATGCAATTTGGATGACCAATGCTTTGGGTAAAACTTGAGGTCCCGAGACCAAAGCGGGAAAGTGGTGGTAGCTAGTGAACATCATGCTCTCAAATATTGGATGAGCTCATAGAGGTTGAGCATGGAACCCTCCTCAAGTTTAAGAATAAAGAAAACCACTCTTAGACTTGGATATAGGTTTGATGAGACCCTCATACAAGTTGGTTTATCACCACCATACTATCATATTTACGTATCCAACCTCGTGAGGTGATGAATGGGTATGACATAATGTAAAACTTAGATATGAGACAATGCTCATGATAAATATGGAACGTTGTAACAGTTGAGATGATGACTACGTGGTAAAGAAGGTTGTCTTCTTTAAGGTATGCTTTACCTCCTTTGGCCTACCATATTGTATGGATTGGCTAACGTACTCGGTATGTGATGTCAAATGCAATGGTTGTTCCACAGCCCTAAACACAGAAAACATAATACATTGATCACGTTGAAATCAAATGCTTCAATTTGTGGTGGTAAGATACCAGTAGTGATTCTTGAGTGATAGATCATGGGATATAATAATATAGCTCTCAGGTGGGAATTTCATGGATGGAATAATAGGAAATATTCCTTAAGGACACTACCTCATGTAAGGATATAAACTTTGGATTCAAGGATGTCCTTGTGGTCCTTAGTACTTTCAAGTATTAGTTTTATCTTGTCCTGGGATGGGACCCCTCCTAAAAGGGTGAGTTCACAAAGTAGTATAAGAATTGAGGTAACATTAAAAGTCACTTAAAGCTTGAGAGATAAGGTGCATGAAGCCCAAAGCACATACATTATGTATGATTTCTTACACCCATATGTATAATGTCAAGGGGGCATGAGGAAAAGTCACCATGGAAGTGGTCAATAAATTGCGACCAAGCCCAAAGGGGTAGGCCGCCATGATCCCAATGAAGGAACATAAAGAAAACTATGGGTGACCTAAGAGATGAATGAAATTTGGGTGAAAGAATTATAAAGGATATAATGTGCTTAGATATTGCTATAGGAACCACAAGAAAAATGTGTGATGAAATAAAATCAAGTTATGACATCCCAATAGAACCCTAAGTCAATTCTAAGGTCAAATAGGGATGAGATTGATGGGAGTAGCAGTTGATCATTCCCTGAATGCACAAGACCATGTGGTCGGGAGGTAACATCTATTTTTGCTTGAGGCCCATGAGTGAGCAGATTGGCTACCTTTATGAGTTCATGGGGCCCAAGGGGTAAATGTGAGAGGCACTCCCTAGGTGTATAAGGGTGAGATCACTCCAAAAGTACCAGAACCCTAGAGATCTTAAGGGAATGACTAAGGATCATAAATAGGAGTTGTTTTAAGACTCTATGGTTTTGAAGAAAGTTTTTTCTACAAGTGTGCGTAGAATTAAGGGAATCATGGTATGTGGAGAATGATTCCATCTGAATCCAAAACTAAAGTGGTAATGTGTGATGCACCATCTCTACTCTTGGAATTGGGTGAACTTTGTTTTTGGACTATAGGCAAATGCTTATTTCATCTTGTTATGAGTTTGAGAGGTGAGACAGACACATGCCTTATTTGGAATGGAAGTGATATGAGGAATAAATACTTAAGTAGAGATCCTTTTAGGATGACTGAGAATTTGAGGAACTACCACACCCTTTGGAGAGGATATAGGAAAAATGGTTGGAAAACCTAGGTGAGTAAGGTAAATAGAAATGTTCAAACAAGGATATGTTTAAGACTGAATCTAGTGATCAAAATAATGAATGCAAGAGTTGGGGTTCCAAATAAGGTGAATCGAATTTGACTTGTTGACAGAGCTTGTAACAACACTGTTAGATGACCCTGAGTTAGTTGATATGTAGGGTTTGACGGAGAAGCCTTAGACACATCCCTCGATGGGTTTGAATGGTGGAATCCAATATGAATGACGTATTTAGGATTCTCCCTTAAAGACTAATATATTGCAAGAAGCTCATGGTTCTAAGTATATGTACACTTTGTCACAACCATGATGTTTAAAGCCTTTCAACGATGTCTTTAGTATCCTGAAATGAAGAGAGACATTAAAACATATGTAGGCCAGCTGTCTCACAGGCTAGTTGGTGGAGGTTGAACACCAAAAACTCGGCGGGTTACTATAATTAATTGAAATTCCTAAATGGAAATCTGACTAGATTACTATGGACTTTGTGGTGGATCTCTCCAAAGCGAAGAAAGGTCATGATAAATATGGGTTGTGGTGGACCACCTAATAATTTCAACACATTTCCTTAAAGATTACTACCAAGGTGATAGACCAAGTGGATCTATATATATTAGAAAAATAGTTCATCTAAATGGTGTTTCGAGTTTAAATATATTTTATGGTGACAATATCTTCGCCTCTAAGTTGTAGAAGAAAGTGCTTGAGGTACTCGGTACAAGATTGAAATTTAGAAAAGCCAATCAACCCAGATTGATGGACATTCATAAAGAAAATTCTAGACTTTAGAAGACATGTTGAAAGAATGTGTGCTCGATTGGTGTGGATCATGGGAACTGTACTTGCCCGTAGCTAAGTTTCCTTATAATAATAGCTACCAAGGTAGTATCAGGATTCCTCCGTACGAAGATCTTTATGGGAGGTTGTGTCAGTCATCTATTCATGAAGATGATGTCAGTGAGAGGACCTTGCTAAGGTCGGAAGAACTACAATTGTATGATAAAGTTTCTTTGATCAAACAAAGGCTATAGAGAGCCCAAGATCAACAGAAGTTGTATGTTGATTCAAAGTGCACTGACTTGCACTTCACTGTGAGTGAATGTGTGTTTCAAAAAATACGATCCCTCAGAGCTACAACAAAGAATAGAGGAAAGTTTAGTCCCTAATATATGGGTATGTTGAGATTCTATAATGGATTGGTGAAGGAATTTATCGTTAGCCTTACCCCTATGGTATAGTATGATGCAAGATGTATTCCATGTGTCCAATATGAAGCTCCATGTGAAGGATCTTAGCTATGCGCTGAGCATTGAGACTATTGAACTCCAAGGGAGGTTGACATACCTTGAGTCACATGTGAGGTATTAGATACCAAGGTGAGAGAGCTCAGGAATAAAATATACAAATGGTAAAGGTTCTTTGTAGGAATCATGAAGAGGATGAAGCCACATGGGAGCTAAAATAAATGGACAAGGAAAAGTCTTATGCAGAAATGTTTGAATGATTAGTCAAATTTTGAGGACAAAATTCATATAAAATGCGAAGGACGTTATAACCTTGTTTTCACATGTATTTATATAATTGAAATGCAATTATTTCAGTAAAAAGGATATATTGTAAATATGTTATGCTTTGTTTTGAAAGTGGACTTTCTTTTATAAAATTTATCTTTGTTGAGAATTTTGTGGTTCCTACTACTTGTGTTTATTCAATAATGAATATAAGACAAATGGAAGAAAAAAAACAATATTAAGAGAATTACCGAAAGTAATAGATAATTATCTTTCTACACATAGAGTAATGTGGATTTTTCTAGAAAAGTGGTATTAAAGGAAACTAATGGATTAGTTTTTGTTCCTATGTTGGTTTTAATGTGAAAGGTAATCAAAATAAGAAATATAGCCAAGTAAGAAAGAGAAAAGAATTATTTTGAGCCTTAAATTATGAATACAAAGGGAGACTTGGAGACAAATAAATTGCCTTCAAGTTTGTATTTTGGTCTCATATTCTTCCCACATCCAAATATGAGAAATTAAGACTTACCTTCAAAATTTGTGATTAAAAGGATAAAAGGTGATAGAGATATGAATTAAATATGTTTTCCTAAAGTGAGGAGGATAATTGGGTAATAAATCAAATGTCACGAGTTTTTTTAACATGATTTCACGTGACATGTGGACCATTTCATCAGGGATCAATAGGAAATAGGTCATCATCTACCTAGAGACACTTGGGAAAGGGTCCAGTTCACATGTAGGATCCAACATATTGTTCAGCAGGAGAGAGAGAGACAATCTTGGCAAGCCATTACTTGTCAGTTTCCTTACTAGTTCCAGAAAATGCCTACTTTGGGTTGATCGAGTTCAGAAGATAGGGAGCATTCCTCGGCACTATTGAAATTATAGATTATATAAAGAGTCAAGGTCCCTTTCATGAATCCTAGGGATGTTTCCTATAATCCAAGAATATAACTGTGTGGCTCACTAATCCATGCTTGCAACCGCCATAGCCCCATATATTTCCACTGACCCGTCATCTTCTTCTCTTTCTTCTTGGCCTCTCCGACCACTTTTTGATCCCCTCCTAGTTTGTGTGAAACCAACGGATGCATTGGGAGCTTCACTTGGCAACCTGGGACCCTACAATGTCGAGTCAATAGGGAGTTTGACTTTGCCATGTGCTGGCTTGGACCTCGTCCTGAGGTGTATGATGGTCATTGATCTCTAGACATTTTTTCCCAAGCACGAGAACTCTCAAGGACTACCACACCAAGGACAAAGTGGTCTTTTTGACCCTGCCCCCACCTTAGCCATGTTAGAGTCCCGAGCCCATGCAGCACTGACCCATTGGTTAGGTCAGTTGTGTGGATATGAGGTAAGGCCTCTCATTTATCGATGTGTCACTTCTTGATTGGCCCAAATACTATTAATATGTAGTAATTACAAGGTTATTGAATTGAGACTATGTATATATGAAAATTGATCAGAAAAATGAGAGGATCATGATTAAATATGATTATGACTTTATAATGCGTTTTTTAAAAAAAATGCACAAAGATGAAATATTTAATGCAAAATATGGATAAAAACTTTATTTCTTAAGTTTAATGATCATACCATGCTTAAATGACATAAAAGGATAAAGTTTAATCATTATTGATAAAAAGGACAACTTGAATCTAATATGAGTTAAACAACCAATTGAATGATTAATTAGGGCTTCCTTAAGATTAAAAGTGAAACTAATGATAAGATTAGGGTTTGTCAACCCAAATGTCATGATAATTGGGTTTTAGGAAACTAAAACCCTAATGAAACCCTAAATTGAAACCCAAGTCAGTCTTGATGATGAATTTGGGTAAAATAATGGTACATGCGTGTATTGATTTAACTTTCAAGATAGTTTCTTGGTTTCTTGTTTGGTTATTGCTCTTGCTTGGAAATAATCAAGGTTTGTGGCTACGCCTATGAATACTCATATTAGTTTGTCTGTGTTTTCTGGGGTTTTTTGGATTGCTTGAAAATAAATGCTTTCTTATTTATTTATTTCCTGCAATCTATAAAGTCACTATGGCTATCAGATTATATGATTGTAACTTGAACGAACCCCACATACCAACTCTAGAAATTGATAATGGTAAGAAATGAAAAATCATGGTGATAACTAAAGACCAGGCCCCAGATTGGGAAGGTCAGATGAGGCCCCAAATTGGAAAGGTCAGATGAGGTCATGCTCCATATTGTGAAGACCAACTTGGCACCTAGTTCCAGATTGAGAGGTGGCCAACATGGCACCTTGCTCCAGATTAAAAGGTGGCCTAAAGTTTGTTGTAGGGATAAAACCCTAAGAGAGGGTATACTAGAGGTTGAGTAAAACTGGATTGAGAAGTTATGAAGAAGAAAATATTTTTTTTATTAAAGTCAAGAGATCATCTATTCATCCCGCTCTCCTCGTGTAGGAGAAATAGGCAAACACAAATTACAAGAATTATTAAATAAATTAAATGTGGTAGTACTACTACTATTACAGATATCCTTTTGGATCCATTCACGGATTTCTTCAGGTGGTCTAATGTATCAAAAATAACCCGAATGGTTTCTGAGATGTTGTTATGTAACATTAATTTTGATTTTGTAACATTAATTGATGTGATTATGTTGTTACACATAGATGCAATCCTTTGTTTCCCCTACATACCAATATAACTTGTTATACTAACTAACTATTTTGTTTGTCATTATTTTAGGATAATCTACTGTTATTTCTGCTAGTTTAATGGAAAGCGCACATTCATGAAGAAGACACCAAAAAAACAAGAAGTAATGTAATCTTTGGATTAGTTAGTTTTTATTTCATGTTGAAAAACTTTAACAAACCATATTACATAAAGTTAATCTTGTACAAACTCATTCCTATTTATTTAAAATTTATTAATTATGTCTGGTTATTTGCTTAACCTCTGATCATGCATTATTGGTAATAGCCCTTGTCCTCTCAGTCTGCCTAAAGAGGGGATAACAAGGGGAGGAGTTATTACAATAGTACTTCCACTAATGTTGTAAACTAGCCATCAAATACCTTTCAAAGTCATTACTTGATGTTGGGGTTCTCATTATTATCTTATTCTATAGAGTAATCCCTTCTATGACAAATAGCATCCTATGTAAAAATTCTATCATGTTGTCCACTAACTTGATGCTACTATCTATTTTTACCAAAGTATTTAGCGAGTCCAAGATAAGACATTTACTGGTGTTGTGTATCCAGATCTTTTGCCCCACCTATTCTTACGCCTGAACACCTATGGCGTACACTAGGGAGGAAGCAACAATCTCACCCAAACATCTAAAGAGCCTATCTCGGCAACAACTTTGTAAAGGGTTCAGTTCCTGAGAGAAAGCAAGGAGATAAATGTGAGGGATGATCTTGCTATTGTGATAGGTACTTTGAAACACAACCAAGAGGTGTAGCATCTAAGATCAACCCCTTTGTAATTTAAGAATCTACAAGCCTTTTGGAAGGGGCTTTAAGATGCCAATAATGTGTCCTTTGATCTCTCATATATCATCAATGACTCAAACAAGGCCATTGCCATGGTGGCATGCCTGACTCACATATTGTATCCCGATGCACCTTCCATGCATTCAATGGTCCAATACCCTTAATGTCTCCTCCAAAGTAAGAAATAAATCATGGTCACTTTGAATAGCTTCACACCACACTCTCTTGCGCTTGTTTTTTGGAGAGGTGAAACATCTTGAAATAATAGATCATACACATGAAACCTCTTCTTCCTTCTCCATTGCTCAGTCAACAATCAACATTATAGAATAGGCAAAAGAAGATGCAAGACACTCGAGTAGTCAACTATATCACCAATTTGTCCTATTGTGGACACATGACATTGTCGTCGAGTGATGTGTGTCCTTGAGAAGTCAACGATCTTGGCATGACCCCTTGTTGCATGCATATATCATGACTGACTATTGGAAACATTCTTCTTTTGCATGCTAGGAATCTCTCTTTCCTCTAAATCAGACATTAATGGAATTGACTGCATGATGGAATGTAGAAGGATGGACTCCAAAGAAGGCAATGCTACTATAGTTTTTCTTCATTTAGATCCATATCATACCAAATGAAGGAGAGAAAAGCTTAGATGCTAATGGGTGTTTGAGGTTCATACAGAATTTCCCTTGTGAGTTCCTTGCACGTTGGCCAATTTGGTAGACAAAGTTTGACCGATAATTATCAGTTGGACTGATAATATGAAGTCTATTGATGGAGAGTTTGAGGTTCCTGTAGAATCCCTATTGTCAGTTGGCTTCATGCTAGCTAATTTAGGAGCTTATTTTCTATGTGGAAATATTTTGGAACCTAAAATGAAACCAAACTCATTCTTCACCTCAAAGCAAATGGTATCTAAATAAAATAATATATTTTATTTGTTATATTCTTTGTTTTATGTGGATAATGATTTGGGTTTCAAAATGGTGTCCATATAGCAATATTCTCTTTGGGAAAATTTTGACTGAAGGTGATTTGTTGAACTCATAATCTGAAGCCTAATGATCATAGATGAACCATGTGATGCACTATTGTCAGAAAAAGTCCCTCACATTTCCATAGGAATATGTTTGAGCAAGACAGGTGCCCAAATGAGTTGGAGGACCAACTACAACCTCCTAGATTCTAATGATGTAGATCGTGAGAAGATAAAACAACAAAAAACTCGACGACTAGGAGGGTCATAATGATGGATCTATTCCAAGGAAAGAACACATTTATTCTTGTCCCTGAGGATGAAAAAGCACTCATAGAGGTCTGACACATTCATTGCATCTGCTCAAATAGTTTTGTCTTGTATTATACAAGAGCACCAATATGTGATGGAGTTATGGATGCAATTATTTGTAAGAAAGTAATGAATAGTTATTTCTTTCAGTTTTTTTTTTGATAAAGGCTTACAACAACTTGATATTAAATATGTACATCATCCCATGTATTTAAAACATTTTCAAGGGATGGTGAAGTGAAAAGCCTACCATATTGATTTGGCATGAATTTGTACTTCGTTGATGTAACATTTGTATACCTCCTGACTTGATTTTGTCTACCCAAAAAATAATTGTATAAATTTGGAAGCTATGTTTCTCATGATTTGTACTTCATGCAAAACCTCTTTTTAAATTGTTAATAATAGTATTGACTACTTGCCTAACTTGCAAATCAACCAATTATATAATCATGCACATAATTTACGTCTCTAAAATCAGTTTGAAATTACCTTGAGATAATAGTTTTAGAGATAAATAAACATTAACTACCACTTTTGTAATATTTGATATTGTGTTGTGACATAAAATTGAGATATGAATTATAGGTTAAAATAAAGTGAAGGAGATGGTATGAGTGTTGAAAGATGCTCATGATATAGGTTCATGCTTAGTTGTACGCAAGATGTTGGACATGTTTGGTAATCCTCAAAGAATAATGATGTTTGCAACAAAAAGCTTTCATGGTCACCAATACATTTTTTGCTTGTTTTCATTGGGTGAAGGAACTTGTAATTAATATTTTAGTCTTTATTTATATGTAAATGATTTCATAAAATTTTATTTGGAATTGGAAACCTTATCTACAAGAAGTCTTACTTTCATATTCACATAATTGGGTATTCCAAATGTATTTTTTGCATTTGAAGATTATAATTAGATATTTTTTCTAACCAACAAGGAATTTGTATTACGGAGGATGGCATCTCATGGCTTGACTAATTTCACTTTATTCTTTCATTTCAAATATATAATCAATTCCTTTATTGGAATTAGTAAACAAAATAAAATATATGTGATACGAACATCTTCAGGGTGTCCTTATCATGAATTGTGTTTGTATTTCATGGGTATATCTCACATTAAGATATTCATATTCATTAAAATATATTTTATTGTTAATCTTCATTATATGAAATGTTATAAAGAATTCAATATTGTTTTTTAATAAAAAAGTAATGGTGCACAAAATGAACTATATGTAAATTTGATAATTATATTTATTATTTATCAATTTTCTTATAAATTTGAATTGTTCTATTAGAAATAATTTCAAAATAAAAATAAATATTATTGAAGAAATAAGTGAACACATAAGAGTAGATTATATGCCGATGGAAATCACTTATTAAACAACTTTCAATTTTGAGGGCTCAAAAATGTTGTCCCAATATATCCCGGTTCCTCTCGACCATACACATAACACATTAATTTTTTTAGGATTGTGTTATTGGGTAGATATATGGTAGGAATTTTTTAGAACACAACAAGAAGAAAATATTTGGTACAAATAATTTGGAAGCCAAATTTAATACAATGAACGTGAAGACAGATACTATAATTTTAAATTGAGTCGCATCTACCATTCACCATAAACTCTGATGTGAGTATTTATTATTATATTTAACATGTTAGATAAAAGGACTAACATAGTGTGACAATTACACTTATATTTGAACGTTGAAGAATAAAATAGAAGTGGTAAATGATGAGAGAGTTTCTCATCGTGCAGATTTCCTTGAAGAGTTAATATGTGGTATGAACTATAAGTAAGGTGTATTACTTATAATGTTATATTTAAAATGATCAATAGTGCTATTAAATTATACAAACTTTTTTGTTACGAAAAAAATCAATGAAATAACATTCCATTAAGAATCATTATTGCATGTCAACATATGAAATTTGGTTTTATAGTTCTATCTATTATCATATTTCTTTGTTTTTCAATTGTCCTAATAAAAAATTTATCTAATTACTTGTATGAAAAATTCAATTTTAAGTTATATAAGTTAATTGTGTTAAACACATTTAATAGGTTAAATTGTGTAATAATTTTAGTCAGAAATAGAATCTCAAGTTAATTGTGTAATTATTTATATGATAAATAGAATCTCAAGTTAAATAATTTGATTGTGTAATTATTAAAAAAATTGTAATCATTTCCTAAGAATCATCGTCGAGGTTTTCTATAACTTTGATATTACAAAACTCATTTATCATATATGCTATATGTGCAAAAAATTTCATTACGTTATTTAGTACATGAATTGTTTTATTCCATGATGGTATGTTGGGCATGTGACTATAAAATTAGTATGCACATTTGGACCAAAACAAAATTACCAATGTGCATGTCATGTATGAATATGAAATTGACATATTTCGTGTCTGGCATGGTATATGTTTGTATAATATGAGGAGTCACCGTAGATGCATCTTGGTTACACACAGACACACACACAGAGATATATATATACATATATATATATATGTATGTATGTATATATATATATATATGTATATATATATATATATATATATATATATATATATATATATATATATATATATATATATATGGGTATATCTTTGCTACCCGTGCGGGTAACTAAGATTCGCTACCCTCCATCAATTTTGTAATGGAAAGGTATGCATTTGAAATGAGACAATCCAAATTTGTAATGAGACGACCGAAATTGTAATACAAAGACTCGTTTTGTATTACAATGATGTTGTAGTAATAAATACATATTTATTACTGCAACAACGCTGTAATACAAAATGAGTTTTTGTATTACAATTTCGGTTGTCTCATTATAAATTTGGTCGTCTCATTACATATATGTGTCATCCCATAACAAAATTGATGCACGGGTAGAGAATCTTAGTTACCCGTAGGGGTAGCGAAGATATACGCTATATATAAATATATATATATACCCTATATATATATACCATATATATATATATATATATATATATATATATATATATATATATATATATATATATATATATATATATATATATATATATATATATATATATATATGGTATATCTTTGCTACCTGTGTGGGTAACTAAGATTCGCTACCCGTGCATCAGTTTTGTAATGGGAAGGTATGCATTTGTAATGAGACAATCCAAATTTGTAATGAAACGACCGAAATTGTAATACAAAGACTCGTTTTGTATTACAACGCTGTTACAGTAATAAATATATATTTATTAGTATAACAGCGTTGTAATACACACACACACACACACACATATATATATATAGGTATATATATATATATATATATATATATATATATATATATATATATATATATATATATATATATATATATATATAAGGTATATCTTCGCTACCCATGCGGGTAACTAAGATTCGCTACCCGTGCATCAATTTTGTTATGGGATGACACATATATGTAATGAGACGACCAAATTTATAATGAGACAACCGAAATTGTAATACAAAAACTCGTTTTGTATTACAGTGCTGTTACAGTAATAAATATATATTTATTACTGTAATAGTGTCGTAATACAAAACGAGTCTTTGTATTACAATTTCGATCGTCTCATTACAAATTTGGATTGTCTCATTACAAATGCATACCTTCCCATTACAAAACGGATGCACGGGTAGCGAAGATATACCCTATATATATATATATATATATATATATATATATATGAGTATATCTTCGCTACCCGTGCAGGTAACTAAGATTCGCTACCCGTGCATCAATTTTGTAATGGGATGACAGATATATGTAATTAGACAACCAAATTTGTAATGAGACAACCAAAATTGTAATACAAAAACTCGTTTTATATTACATCGTTGTTACAGTAATAAATATATATTTATTACTGTAACAACGTTATAATACAAAACGAGTGTTTGTATTACAATTTCGGTCGTCTCATTACAAATTTAGATTGTCTCATTACAAATGCATACCTTCCCATTATAAAACTGATGCACGGGTAGCGAATCTTAGTTACCCGCATGGGTAGCGAAGATATACCCTATATATATATATATATATTGATAATGGTGACATTTGCCATCCTTCTTTACTCCTTTTAACCTTGAGATATGAAGACTTGGGATTTTGGCCAACTTTAGAACACTTCTTAGCTTTGCCTTTTCCCTTAGACATTCCCTTTGTCTTGTTGATCATCATCACAGACTTGGGTTTGTCTTTCTTCATTTGTGCCTCATCTATTCTCAACATGCCTAGTCACTTGTCAATAGCTTGTCAAAGTCATTTATGTTATAGTTCATGACAAACTGATTGTATGATTCTGGCAGAAACTATAGACTCACTTCAGTGGTCAACTCTTGACTCAAGAGGAATCCCAGTCTAGACATGTTCTCATCATACCCAATGATCTTGAGTACATGAAGACCTACTGGATCTGATTATGTCATGTTACATTTGACCAACGCCTTTGAGAATTCATATCTCTCTTGTCATTCATGATCTTGGAACATGTTCTTAAGATGTGTGACCATCTCAATAACATCCATGTTCTTATGATTTCTTTTCAACTCATAGTTCATGGAGAACAACATTAAACATTTGACATCAACTATGTCCTCACTTTGCTTCTTGTAAGCATCCCTATCAACCTTAGTTGTAGTGGGAAGAGGTTCATCTCGCTCTAGTGTCTCTAGGACATAGATCTTGCGCTCCTATGTAAGAACAATTCTCAGCGTCCTGAACTAGTCATGAAAGTTGTTCCCTTTTGACTTGTCCTTTTCAAGCACTTATCACATAGAAAAGGTGTTGTTGTGTGTTGACATTTGATTCTACCAAATAATTTGTAATTTTGATTTGATTTGTAAAATATAGTGATGTTTACTAGGTATTTAATTAACAATTGATCACACTATTTTATTCAAATTGATAGCCCTCACATATCAATTCATAGGATTGCAGCGTACAACCTCCTAGTGAGTCAAGATCCAAAATAATTCAACTATTACCCAGCCAATTCCATTGTCCATAGTCAATTATTAAGGTAGGGAACTTTTTTCCAATTGCATCATATGTAATTATTGGATAGATGAATATGTGCAACTCCTTGACATGGTCATCTGCATGACTCTGGTGCTTAATCCCATTAAGTACACCAGTTAAGCCTGACTCAAAAGCTAACATGATAAAATAGACACCCTTCTTGGGCAAAACCTACGTATCTACCATCACACTTCCACGAGATGGATTGAGCACCACGATTGCGCGTAACCTATGTTTGGTTGATCAAACCTTTTAAGTTTGTTGCTTATGGAAAGCATCCCAGACTTAATATTTAATTGAGGGAGTTTGTATTTATATATGCTTATACTTTATCCAATCACCACATATATATAGCATGTATCATACACATGATGTATCACACAACCAAAACATGCAATATAAAACAACATCGATGGTTATGGTCATTCTACTATAATTTCTTGGATCCACAAGGAATTACTACCACCTAGGTCTACATTACATGTAATAACTTGTTGTTGGTGTAGATCTATGATTGTCAATTCAGGTTGATTGGTTCAACCCTTGAATCGGTTGTCTCGCCTCTTGGTCTGTTGGTTGGTCGTCTAAAATGATCATCTTCCCTCCTATCCAACTGATGTTTGGACACCTCCAAATAATCGGTTGGGTCCACTAGCCGATTGGTTCCCTCCTCTCATGGTCCGCCCTCTTCGGTCCTCTAGCCAAGTGGCTCATCACATGAAACGTTCACCTTGCCTGATATTGATCGTCATCTTTGTTGTTGCAAGAAAAGAAAATATCATGTTGCTATTAAACTAACTACATGGTAATGAGAAACCTTGAGTTGGATTTGAGGGGGGCAAAGGTAGGAAAGAATAATACTTTGACATTGGGAAGAAGAAGGTAGATGTTTTAGGAAAATTGACATCAGATAGACAATGGAAACAAAAATTTTACTGACATATTTTCCATGAACCAGCACATCGGGATAATAACTATGCAATGGGAAGGATAGTTTCATGAAGATATACATGGTCCTAGAGAAAGTCTAGTGACAATCCTCATCGATGTAAATGTGCACTCTGTCTTGGACGGTGTTTGTACAACTCTTGGTTGCACTTGCACTCGTCTGACTGCTCCTCCATAGATAGTAGACTCAAACAACTATTGTAGCGGCTCCTATGATCTTTCCATGGACTACGAGTTGATGTTTCCCTCCTAGCAGTAGCTAAAGGAATCGTGCCTCTAGAGTAGTCCACATGGACCAGCTAGAACTCTTGACATCTTGTAGGAACAAATAGGAAGGATTTGTCCCTCCCGTTGGTGGACTAGTCACCGACATGCTCTCCCACAACAATGGTCCTCAGTTGTTTCTCTCCTGTGGCTATCCTTCCCTAGTCAAGTAGGACTTTCCTGGGCTCTCGTGGTTACCACAACCAGAGAGAAAAACAATTATTAGAGCAACTGATTCTCAATTATCTATGTAGTAATTGTGCTCTGGAGAAGCCCCCAATACCCCTTTATATATTGGAGGGGTTAGGGTCAGGGTTCCATTCCCCAACCAATGTGAGACTTAAAGCGGGAGTAAAAAGGAAAAGATCTTGAATTTGTGCAATTCTGGAAGTATCACAACCTACGCGTGACAAAACAGTGGTCTCTCCCACAGAGAAGGTCATCTCGCATGTGAGACGATCACTTTGCAAAGAGAAACGGTCATTCCACACCATCTCATTTTGCACATATGTTTGCAATTCAATTCCAATTAGTACTCAACTTAATGTCAACATCAATCCTTTGTGTAATCAAATTGCACCCCTGAAATATGCATTTGGTGCAACTGAGATAGGTGTGTTGCACCAGGCCAAATGCTCATTTGGTGAAACTGAGATGGGTGTCTAGCAATAGTCTACACAGACATTTCGCACAAGTGAGATGGGCTTCTTGAAACCCAAGCCAGGCAGAATTCCAACCAATATACAATATAATCAACCTGACAATCCAAACAGTAGTCTCAACACTTGAACCGATCATTTGGCAGTCTAGTCAGCTGATCTGTTGTGTAAATAGAAATAACCTAAACACTTTAGTAATCCATTCAATTATCATTCAAAATCAAACTCCTCTTCTAGATGAGTTCCTATTTGTGTGACCCTATAGGTCTCATATCACGTTGGCAGTGAATGTCCATGACTAGCTTATGACATCACAAGCAATGAGCAGTGCCTAGTCGCACATCATTGCTACTCAAGTGAATAAAAAGTTGGGAAACAACTTCAACCTGCAATCTTTGTATGGTGTTACAATTTTTGTATAGTTCCTTTGTCACTAATATCTAGATTGAAATAGAGGCATGGAGTAGTCATGATCATTATTATTCAATCTTGTTCCTTGAACTAGAGCATAATGTATCAAATATATGGCCATACTTTTCTCAGTATCGCTAATAAAGAGGCCTTGGATATCATACTCCTATGGGAGGAGAAAATCCCATATCTATCACTCGCAGTCAGTACCCATGTGTTAAAGTCACCCAATCATCACCATTATAACAACCCATGTTTCAATACTATGTTTGATGACATTAAAGTATACACAACGACATGTGATGCGTGCAATGATTTCAGGTCTACGAACCACAACTACCACCATCATTGTGAGAGCTGACTATGACTTCCATTATGATGGCTTCCATGCGTCATTCTCATAGTGGGTCTGTCTGATATACTATTCTCTAACATGTATCTGTATGTTTGACCAATGAGATTCATTCATGAACCAACTCAAATTCTGATATTTTGTGTCATTGTTGTCTATCAACTTTCCAAATGACAACTGATCAAGGACATAATGAGAATATATATATATATATATATATATATATATATATATATATATATATATATATATATACATACTAGTAAGTGCACGTGCTTTGCACGTAATATTTATACATGATAAAAATTGAAAGAAAATCAGTACTCAATATATCCAAATTTGATATATGATTTTAATGTAATGGTATCATACTACAAAAGAAAAAAATTCACACCCTAAAGCATTTTTTCATAAAGTTTTTCCTCTTCCAAGTTGTTTATCAATATTTCATATAGGTACATAGTATATGGTCCCTAAAGGAAGGTAAATTTCTTCTTTGTCTATTATATATGTATTTCTATTATGATCATGAGATTTTTATGTGGTTCTTGGTTATTCAAAATCATCTTGAGACAAAAAAATACTTGTTTTTTTATTATCAATCAACATCAATTTCTTCCCCTAGACTTTGTAACGGTTTATTATTTTTATACAAATCAACATTTAATTCTTCCCCTAGACTTTGTAATGGTTTATTATTTTAATAAGAATCAACATTTATTACTTATATAAGTCTTCATTTCTATTAATAATCTTGATTTTAGATCAATGTTCAATATATAAGTTCTATTTACTCTTTTTTTCATCCTAGAATGGCACAATATCAATCTTAATAATAATAAATTCTAATTATTGTATCATCATCTATCTCAACTCACTAACAATAGATATAAAGATACCAACTAAAGTTAATGAAAGACCTTTAAATTAATATATTTGACTGCAAAAATTGCAATACAATTTATTGAAATTCTTCATATAAATTGAAAAATTGCGAGAATTTCCCTATGTCATGCACATATCTGTTTCATAATGCAATGAGAATATGATAAACACCAGACCTCTTATACCATTTCTTGTCCAACAATACTTGCTTACACATTACAAAGATCATTCATTTGTAAGCTCTATCATATATGATATGAACATATGCATTTTTTATTGTTTATGATTGTACAATACATGAAGCAATCATATTATGTTATTCTAGTCATATTGTATCAACAACATTGTGATGTCTCTACAATCACATTCAAAAAATGGAAATTTTTCTCCCCTTAAAGAAACTTCCTATTCATTCCCACCACATATATGGCATCTCTATAACGTTATAACGTAAAAATAGAGTGAGAGACCCATTAAAAGAAATATTTATATTCTTATTAATAGTATATCGAGTAGCATTGTTGTTACGTATAAATTGACAATACAAAGACTATTTCACTTAAAGTTGTTGGCCTGTAAATATCTTAAAATGTATTAATAAAGCATACGACATTGTTTATAAAAATTACTCTATAAAATTCCTTTATATGTGCTAGATATAACTGAACTTGAAGCAATTGTCTCTTTTTTGGTTATCACAATTCATATCCTAATAAGAAGTGAAATTTCCAAATGAGTACCACAACAACAAATTAGTTAAATATGCAAAACGAAAATGTATCATATATCAATCAAACATTTATTGTTATTATTTAAATTAATTAATTCTTACATATCTCTGTTGTCAATAACAAGAAATTGATTGGAGATGAGATTCATGATGCCTTTTATCACATTTACTTTCAAGCGATGGATATCAATTGCTAACTATTTCAACAAGTATTATAAAAAAAATTAGTTATTTATTTAGAAATGCCTATGACACATAGACTATAGTTTGTCTTCCTTAGTGGTACCATTTTTTTAAAGTTGTTAGAATGGAACTATTTTTCCTTTGGAAGTTAAATTTCCCTCATGTAAAGGATGATGCTTTGTTCCAGTTACATTCAACAGATTAAATTAAAACATTTATGATATATTTTAATATATTTCTTACAAAACCCAATACAATTTTTGACACTATGCAAGGTTTGACTGCATTAAAAGGCATGTAATAATCTGTACCTACTCATAGAAAACTCAATCTACAAAATTATTAGTAGTTGTTTGATATCATGCCACCAAACGTGAGAAGTTTTTATTTAGAAAATATGGAAGAGAATATTTCAAGACTTAACTCCATGCCTATTCATACTGAGTACCAAAA
Organism: Alisma plantago-aquatica; assembly: GCA_963693085.1. Lineage (NCBI taxonomy): Eukaryota > Viridiplantae > Streptophyta > Magnoliopsida > Alismatales > Alismataceae > Alisma > Alisma plantago-aquatica. Next base: position 814,584,632 of record OY856413.1, read on the forward strand.
GTCATCACAAATGGAACTATGTTTGGGGTAATCAATTATAAGTAATAATATAGTATCTTTTTGAATGCTCCCAGACTTATTTAAAAAATAATACTTAAGACGTTTAAATTTTATAGTCGAGTAATTAGTTTCTTGTTTGAAGGATATTAGTAAAATAAGAGTGGGCTAACATATTTTGAATTGTAATAAAATGAGAAATATGTGTGGGATTGATCTATTGCAAAGTTTTTGTTACTATATTCAGAAAGTAATGACTACACTGGAAATATTATCTTGCATCTAAGATTCCTTAACATATTGCGTGGATCTCAACTTATCTAACCTCATTTTAGGCACCTAAATCTACATTTCGACTTTCGTGCTCAAGCAGTTGTCCATAGTGAGTAATATTATATATTAGGAAAACCATACAGATATGAATATATATATATATATATATATATATATATATATAGTTGTGTGTGTGTGTATGCGCGTGTGCGTGTGCGTGTGCGTGTGTGTGTGTCTATCTACCTTTGTAAAACCAATTCTATAGATTTTCTTCATATGCTATTTATAATATTAAGTTCAAAATGATACATTTTCTATACATTTAACATTTTATTAACCCTTCTGAATCAATAACTATTTTCTGAAATTATGATAGGTCAATTTCTAGAAGTACTATCTCCCCTAAACATGTACTACTCAGCGTCATTAATAGCATAACTCAATATATACATAAGATCACCAATACTGTTGTTATGCATTCACACTTCAGAGAACAAGATTCATATATGATTGTTTCAGCATATTGTTGTATCATTTTTTACCTTCTAACTGGTTTGTTTCATAAGAAACATAGCAGAACATTGTCACAACAAGGTCTTCTTGTTGCCATTATCTTGGATTATTGGCATACGTAATACCATTTATGTCATGCAAAATATTTCCATGAGTTTGAAAAATTAATAATATTCTTAGAAATATATAGGCTATTCTACATATACTATGTAAAGCTATGTAATATAGATATCCAACATGTGTATTGTTACATTTACAATTCAAGATATGTAAACACATCACTGCAATCATCCACATAATTTTCCAACAGAAGGTATAACAACCTATGTTATCAAACTCAATGACAACTAATTTATAGCGACAAAGTAAACTTATATTATGTGTAAGAGTTGATATACAAATGCAACATCTTATATTATTTATATGATTTGGTTGCACACTATAGTAACAATGTTCAATAAATATTGATGGAAGCTTTGCCAATAGAGAAATAATTCAGGGAACCATTTCAAATAATTTGAGCTTGATAGTCAACAATATTGTAAAACACATTTATAACGGTAAAAACATATAACAACAAAATTTAAAAAACATCATGTCATATTTTACTTTGGAAAAAAATGTAATTTCTAGTAATAAATACGACACTGGAGAATTCATAAAAGTGTAAGAACTTAAAGCTATATCATTTCAGAGCTGTCTAAAATTTTGAATATGAAAGACTATTCAGTGTCATTACCGTCCAAGCAGGTTTCAACCATATCCTTGTGCTGTGATTTATGATTATAGTCTAACATGTCTGTCTCCCCACTTGATAAGGAAACTGATTTCTTGACGTATAGTTTCGCCGGTATTACTGTCGTTCATCATCCAAGATTAGGATATGGGGCAATCAGTTCCAACTGGGATGCTGGTCTTGTGGAATGTCGATCCATATAGAAAAATACAGATTCACGCTAGAAGATGACGGTGCTAGATGAATCAAAATTCTAAATTGTGTATATGTTGCAGTTTATATATTTAACCGTGTTTTGAATTTCACCCAAAACGCAAGATATGAAATCATAACCTTCTAGCATCAAAATCATTCTAATCCCAAGCTTCATCACATTCCACATATTTCCCATATAAGTCTTTTAGTAGAGCTGTAGCATGTTGGACACTTGATGTGGTCGAATTCAGGTCTGGCTTGTATAGTCTTAAAATATCAACTTTGGTCGTTGTAAAGAAGAGGTAACTTATTGATGGTTTTGTAGCAAACTGGTTTCCGTGTGCGCCAGATTTCCTCGATATACTGCTCGGTGAGAACTGACAATGCTAGATTTTCTCATCCTCATGAAGAAGGCTAAGCCATGGTAAAACCGTCATGGGGTACAATGCACTGTATTAATGCAAATCAATAGCCAACCTCCTAGAGCATGTGGGTTGCTAATGTACCACAACTTGCGAGTAGGAAATCTATATTTCTTTAGACTCCACATTATTGATGTCTCCACAAGATTTCCCACCGTTTTCAACTTGACCCTGCCCAGGCGGTCCCAACCCATGAATCATCTCTAAGATCCATTACAATGTTGTAGATGACAACCACCGGAAGCCTGTCCGTCAAGCTTTACGAATCTTCGGCATCAAGTTGTATGGACTGCATGGCCACTGGCTACAGGAGCCGCAGAGCCGCATAGGGGGTCACCATAGAGCAACTGCTTCAGAGAAAAAAACTTTCGGTTTTGCGCAAGTGTGTCCACACCCCCTGACTTGATGAGGAATCTATTCTTGCGAACAAACACACCCCCTACACACACCTAGGAGCACCCCTTCCTGCATATCCATAAAAGACCCGAGTAGGCGGGTCGAGGTCCTACGAGGTACCCACTACTCGGAGTACCCTCCCACCAAAAAAAGATGTGTGGTTCGGTGGTTCGACCAGAAATACTATGCTGACACACAAGACTACCCCTCTTCCCGAAAGCTTCGCGGGTCCCCTTGACGACGACGGAGGACCGCCCGTAGGGGGTTTACTGCACAAGGCCCCTGCAGAGGAAAAACTCAGTACCAGCGAATAGAAGATGCTCAGCTCCGCACAACATAAGGATTAGCACGCTTTTGAAAAAACATAGAATAGTAGAAGATCCAGCATGCAGAACACGGCGATCATTAGAAATTCACAAATGAGAAATGCTATAATATATCATAGACCCTTAAGTTAAGGAAGAATCCTCCTCCGGTGCAATCTGGGTCAAAAATTCCGGGGAGACTCTGTGCCCCAACAAGCAACATATAAAAGCATTGTTCTATACCCTGATCCTCAATTTTGCAAGTTGTTCCTATACTCACCCCTTTCCCCATTCTCCATCGAAGAACTGGGTGGGGTCGAAGAACTGGGTGGGGTGAGGGCTCGGGGGGTGGTGGGGGGAGATCATTGCGTACTATGTTGGCTGGGCTGTCGCAGGTGTCCTCCGCTGATAATCAGGATGCGCTACCAATACCGTTCTTGGAAGATCCAGTTATTTATCCAAGCGCGTATTCACGCGATGGAGTTTGATAGTCACTTAACCACCCATTGATATCCAAAGATATATTTTGTTAGTAGGAGATTGTGATAGCTAACCAACAGAGTGTTTGTTAGAAGTCCACGTCACTGAGGAAACCAAGGATATTTAACCACTCCGTCAATATCCAAAGGTATATTCTTAAGTAGTAGATTGGGACAAAGAGGAAGGCCAAATAGCTAATCACCGGATCTGTTTTTTAGAAGTCCAAGTCAGTGAGGGAACCATGGGGACGGAGACGAGTCTTGACATTTATATTGGTAGGATAGTATATATATATATATATATATATATATATATATACACTCTTAACATCTGTATGATCTCATTTCTTCCAAGTCTAATACATGAAGACATACATAATCGAGTAATAATAATATTCTCTAGACATTTATTATGTTATTCATAATCTCATAACTGAATATTCAAAACAAATTGGAAGCTTGCCTTTGTTATTGTAAAATTATTTTTATATTATGCCATTATAATCATCATATGATTGGATCTCTGGGCATACATAGCAACAAACTCCCACTTGCACTTAGAGCCCATCACCCATGGATCTCATCCTATGTGACCTAATATGACCATTCTGATGCACAAGTGCTTTTAGAACGGGTTTAGCAACATTTGCTTCAATTTATTATTTTACAATTATCACATCTCTTCACTATATGACTACTTGTATGAGATGGAAGTGACGTAGTATGCTATCTGAGATCTCTTCACTATATGACTACTTGTATGAGATGGAAGTGACGTAGTATGCTATCTGAGATTATCATTGCGTACTATGTTGGCTGGGCTGTCGCAGGTGTCCTCCGCTGATAATCAGGATGTGCTACCAATACCGTTCTTGGAAGATCCAGTTATTTATCCAAACGCGTATTCACGCGATGGAGTTTGATAGTCACTTAACCACCCATTGATATCCAAAGATATATTTTGTTAGTAGGAGATTGTGATAGCTAACCAACGGAGTGTTTGTTAAAAGTCCACGTCACTGAGGAAACCAAGGATATTTAACCACTCCGTCAATATCCAAAGGTATATTCTTAAGTAGTAGATTGGGACAAAGAGGAAGGCCAAATAGCTAATCACCGGATCTATTTTTTCGAAGTCCAAGTCAGTGAGGGAACCATGGGGATGGAGACGAGTCTTGACATTTATATTGGTAGGATAGTATATATATATATATATATATATATATATATATATATATATATATATATATATATATATATATACACTCTTAACATCTGTATGATCTCATTTCTTCCAAGTCTAATACATGAAGACATACATAATCGAGTAATAATAATATTCTCTAGACATTTATTATGTTATTCATAATCTCATAACTGAATATTCAAAACAAATTGGAAGCTTGCCTTTGTTATTGTAAAATTATTTTTATGTTATGCCATTATAATCATCATATGATTGGATCTCTGGGCATACATAGCAACAAACTCCCACTTGCACTTAGAGCCCATCACCCATGGATCTCATCCTATGTGACCTAATATGACCATTCTGATGCACAAGTGCTTTTAGAACGGGTTTAGCAACATTTGCTTCAATTCATTATTTTACAATTATCACATCTCTTCACTATATGACTACTTGTATGAGATGGAAGTGACGTAGTATGCTATCTGAGATCTCTTCACTATATGACTACTTGTATGAGATGGAAGTGACGTAGTATGCTATCTGAGATTATCATTGCGTACTATGTTGGCTGGGCTGTCGCAGGTGTCCTCCGCTGATAATCAGGATGTGCTACCAATACCGTTCTTGGAAGATCCAGTTATTTATCCAAACGCGTATTCACGCGATGGAGTTTGATAGTCACTTAACCACCCATTGATATCCAAAGATATATTTTGTTAGTAGGAGATTGTGATAGCTAACCAACGGAGTGTTTGTTAAAAGTCCACGTCACTGAGGAAACCAAGGATATTTAACCACTTCGTCAATATCCAAAGGTATATTCTTAAGTAGTAGATTGGGACAAAGAGGAAGGCCAAATAGCTAATCACCGGATCTATTTTTTCGAAGTCCAAGTCAGTGAGGGAACCATGGGGATGGAGACGAGTCTTGACATTTATATTGGTAGGATAGTATATATATATATATATATATATATATATATATATATATATATATATATACACTCTTAACATCTGTATGATCTCATTTCTTCCAAGTCTAATACATGAAGACATACATAATCGAGTAATAATAATATTCTCTAGACATTTATTATGTTATTCATAATCTCATAACTGAATATTCAAAACAAATTGGAAGCTTGCCTTTGTTATTGTAAAATTATTTTTATGTTATGCCATTATAATCATCATATGATTGGATCTCTGGGCATACATAGCAACAAACTCCCACTTGCACTTAGAGCCCATCACCCATGGATCTCATCCTATGTGACCTAATATGACCATTCTGATGCACAAGTGCTTTTAGAACGGGTTTAGCAACATTTGCTTCAATTCATTATTTTACAATTATCACATCTCTTCACTATATGACTACTTGTATGAGATGGAAGTGACGTAGTATGCTATCTGAGATTCCCAGCCTAACTATTAGCCCCATTGTTGTCATTAGTATTTATACTGTGTCATCAATAGTTTGGAACCTCACACAAGTTCACCCATATGAACTTCTTGATCCATACAATATCCTCTCCTATTCCTATAACATAGGGACACTCAACTTCTTTTGTAGATTTGAAAAAATATCATTTTTTAGAACCTTTTCTATCTTACATTTCTCATTTGTTGTCAAACATAAATTTAGATTACGATCATTTTGTCAATTTAGAAGCTTGCATGGGTGTAACCCTTTACATCCAACTCTTCCTTATTACCATAACCAAGTAACCAATCCTGTAAGTGATTCACAAGCATCTAAAGATGTTCTTTATGGTATTCTAGTGAACCTCATTGGTATATGAAATATAACATGTCGTCATGTCCAATGCATATGAGATTACTAGGTAGGTATATATATGTCCTCTCATCATGTCAATATGTATGAGATGATTGGATATCCTCTCATTATGTCTAATACATATGAGATAATGAGATATCTTCTCGTCATGTCCAATACATATGAGATAACATGATAAGTACATAACATTGCATTCAAGACATATGCAATTGCGAACAAATATGGCATCTCTCCATGTGTGTTTGTATTCTTCACAAGAATTGGGACACTTGGCTCTTGAAAAACTAACTCCATGGATCATGGACATGTTTTCTCTCATTGAGTCTTGCATGTTGAACCTTTCAACATCTCTCCAATGTATGTTCTCTCATTTAGGTCAAGAATCTTTCCAGATCTATCCCTATAGACCTCGATCCCTATCACATAGGATGCTTCACCTAAACCCTACATATAGAAGGTACTTTCCTTGCTAGGTTTTAACATTTGCAGGATAAGGACATTATTCCCCATCATTATGTCGAATATTAATATGCTCCCACTAAATCTTTTTGTAATCACATATTCCATATTCATTCTGACTCAAGTCAAACTCTTTATCTATCTTGCCAAATAGAAGATTCCAGCTCTGAGATGCTTTATTCCATCCAAATATTGACCTTTGTGGCTTATAGACTTTATTTTCATTAATGGATTTATAAAACCTTAAGGTTGTGTCACATACACTTGAACCAGTTTCAAACACTTTGCAACCAACATATTCTTCCACATTTGTCTCCTTTCAATGACCCTAATGCACCCAATGGGTTTTGCTTCTCCAGGTGGATCCACCTAGGTCACACCTTTTTGGTTTATATGGAATCCATCATTGATCTTATGGCCTCAGTCCATATCTCACATACTAGTCCCTCAATAGTTTCTAGGTAGGTTGTTGACTCATCTCTATGATCAACATACCACCTTCTTAAGTTATAAGATATCATAATCTTTCAAACTCAAGGCGTTTTCTACTAGAAATATGAGTTATGTGTGTTACATAAGGATCTAGAGATTACACAACAACTTGTGATTCTCCTTGTTCCTATTGTGCCTCTTTAGGTTCTATGTTTTCTCATTTGTCTCGAACATTTTGAGTTCTACTTTTACTCCCACTAATTCATTTGGAACAAATTTCCATTTAGGAATATAGTCATCCTATGAACAAACATTTTGTTGTCGGGTTGAAATATAAGTAGTATTCAACAAGATAACAATCATTTGATTTGTGGATAAGGCCATTTAAAAAACTATTTTCTTATATAAGCCTTCAATCCTAATCACTACAAAAGACACATTGGGACACTTCCCATGCCATATCTCATATGGTGTCTTTTGAACCAATTTAGATGGTACATTATTTTTAGTGTTTAAGAATGTGCCCAAATTAAATTGTCAAATCAGATGCATTTTATTGATCATCTAACCATGACTTAACAAGGTAATGATACCTTCTTTCTAACACATCAATATGTTTCAGGTGGAGTTCAATGTGATATGCTATCGCAGTCTCTCTAGAAGGTCCTCAAACTTTTGGTCAAATATTTCAACATTGATCACATCAATGTATCTTAATACTTTACCAAGTCATTTATGTACTTCATTTATGATCTCCTTGAACACTTTAAGAGATCCAAACTTGTATTTCATTATATACAAATTTCAATGTCAACTGATCGTATCACTTAATATAATGAGGTACTTGTAACTACCATTAGCAATCATCCAAAAAGGTCTATGTAGATTAGTATTTACTAGTCCTAATGGAATAATCTATCTCCCCCTACATCTAGTGAAGATTCTCTTATCATATTGCACAACAAAAAAATACATGCATGTCACTATTGGATCAATAACCAAAAGATTCTAGATAACCATCATATGGATTATAGAAATTCATTTCTCATTTATGCCCCCTAGATGACAATGTTATACGTATCCATTGATTGAGTTATTAGGTCATTCACTATATGTGTCATACACATTTTTCTCTCTAACTATCAAGTATAGTTTGTGAGACATATGACATTGTCATAAAAAATCATAATGTTCTTGTCATACAAAACATATGATGCTTGGAAAGTACATAATAGAAATCCTCTAATTCTATTATGTGCCCATGAATGACAATTTCTAACTATAAAGACAACAACCCTTGCTCTACATAGTTCTAGATTACTTCTTCTTAGATCCTGAAGTGGAGATCTCTAATATCTATCTCTTTCTTCTTCCTAAGATCCTCTTGAAGAGGATAGTTCCTTTCCAATGTCCTGTCAAGTGATAATGGTGGCATTTTCTTTTCTTTATCCTTTAAGTGAAAAGGACAGATTCCTTTTACACTTAACCTTCTTCATATATTGAGTGCAATAGACTTGGGCTTCAGCCTAGCCTCAAAACACTTATTAGCCTTGTTGTTGACCTTGGACTCACTTTTGTTGATCACCATCACAGATTTGTCTGTATTCTTCCTTGCTTTGGCATCAATATGCCAAGAATGTGATAAACTAACTATATGATTCATGCAACGCTTGCATAATCATATACATGCTCAACTCTTAACCTAAGAGAAATCCCAATCATTCCACATGTCCAATCATATTGAACACATGGGGTTCTACTGGACCTCCCTTTATCAGTTTGCACTCAAATTAGCACTTTGAAGACATTATACCTTCTTTGCTTTACATGATTGTTAAGATGTGTTACCATCTTGAGAATATCCATCTATTCATGTTGTTCATGTCACTCATAGTTCAAACAACATAGCATTAGGTATTCAAATGTCTATGGCATCATCAACATGCTTCCAATAAACATCCATTTAGTTGGAGTAGGTTCCTCTGGTCTATCAAGGATAGAGCTTTCCCTCAGTGATGAGAACATTTCTCCAAGTCCTTAACCAATCATTGAACTTTCCATTTTTGTCCCTTTTGAGAACGTATCACAATTTGAGTGTGTTTGTGTTTGACATTTGATTCTACAAAGAAAAATAGCAATTTTTAAAACATTGTTGATTTGGTTTGATTTGATAAATTTGACGATATTAATTTGGACTTTTATTAACTATTGCTCCCAATATTTTTTTCAAATTGATAGCCCTCAATATCAATTCGCAATATTGTAGTGTACCATATTCTAGTGGGCCAAGATCCTAATTTCATCAACTATTGACCCAGTTAGGGTTGTCACCCACAACTTGATTCTATCAGGTAGGCAAATTTTACCAATTGCAATATATGCAACTCTTGATAGATGATATGCGCAACTCCTTTCCATGATCATCTACATGCCTCTAGGTTCTTAATTCAATTAAGGTCACCTAGTTAAACCTGACCCAAAAGCCAACACGATAAATATGCACCCTACTATATAAGGTAGACCCACATATCTACATCAAACTTCCACGAGATAGACAGTGCATGACACTAGGATGTGCCCATGCTTAGTCTATTAAGATTTTCATTTGTGTTGCATACGGAAAGCATCTAAGACTTAATATTGTAATAAGGGAGTTTGTATAAATATATATACTTTATCCAATCACCACATATATAGTATGTATCATATACATGCTACAGCCACAAAAGAGAACATGCAATAAAATAAAACACACAAATAATGGTTATGGCCATACTAATGTAATTCCTTGGATAGACAAGGAATTATTACCACCTATGGACCACATCATATACAACTTATTTCAGGTGAAGATATATGCTCTTACCAATCTGGGTTGATCATTTCCACTCATGAACTGGTCGGCTCACCTCCTGGTTTCTCGGTTGGGCTCTTCTAAAGTAGTCGTCTGGTTCTCAGGTCCAAAGAGTGTTTGGACACCTCAAGGCGATCGGTTGGGCCACCAGTCGATCGGTTCATCCACCTGTCGTTTGACCTCCTCAATCCTCCAATTGATCGGGTTGTCTCACAAGCTGGTCATTTCATATTATGTAGATCGTCACCTCATTTCGAAACTTAAATTAAAACTATCATATTTCTTATTACATTGTATATGAGGAAAACCTCAACTTACATTTGAGGGGAAATAGGAAGAAGAGTGTTAATTTACATTTAGAAGTGGAGAGAGGCTCGGTACATAGGCTGATTAACAATAGGAATAATAACCACAACCATGCACACACAAATATGTGGTTTTGGCTTTAGCCATGATTCACATGCACCCTCAAAAATGGATTTTATGGAGATGTGTGTAAATTGCATATATATATATATATATATATATATATATATATATATATATATATATATATATATATATATTGTTTGGGTTATAACGTGGTGATTAGACAGACATGCACATCAACTAGTTTAAATATCCACATCACATGCAATAAATAAACATGATAAAACAAAAAAATTGATCATAGTGATTATCCCAAAACATAAATAATTGACGTGGCTATGATACCACTATAGGAAAATATGAAATCAGATAGGAAAAAAACACAAATTTTACTGACATATTTCCCATTAATTAGAAGATCACGTCAATAACTATGCAATGGGAAGGATGGTTTCTCGAAGATATACCTAGTCTTGGAGCAAGTCTAACGACAATCCTCATCGATGTAGATGCACACTCTATCTTGGACAGTGTCTGTGCAACTCCTGGTTGCACTCAAACTTGTCTGACTGCTCCTCCATAGACAATAGACTCAGATAATTGATGCAACTACTCCTATGATCACTCCATAGTTTGTGATTTGTTGTTTCCCTCCTAGCAGTAGTCAAAGGAGTCCTGCCTCTAGAGTAGTCCACACAGACCAACTAGAACTCCTATTGTGCTACAGGAATAGACAGGAAGGATTTGTCCCTCCTGTTGGTGTACTAGTCACCAACATGCTCTCTCACAACAATGATCCTCAATTGTTTCTCTCCTGTGGCTATCCCTCCCTAGTCAGGTAGGACTTGCTTGGGGTCTCGTGGTTACTGCAACTAGAGAAGACAACAATTGTTAGAGCAACTGATTCTCAATTGTCTATATAGTAGTTGTGATCTGGGAAGCCCCCAGTGCCCTTATATATAGGAGGGGTTAGGGTTAGGGTTTCCAATCCATAGCTAATGCAAGACTTAAAGGAGTAGTAAAAAGGACAAGAAGAAGTTGACTTTTTACATATTTTTTGGAAGTTTCACAACCTGCGTGTGACAAAATGATCATCTCACGCAAAAATGGTTTGTTTTGCACCTTCTAGTTCTGCACATATGTTGGAAATTAAATTCCAATTAGTACTCAACTTGATGTCAGCACCCATCCTTTGTGAAACCGAATTGCACCCCCAAAATGCGGGTTTGGTGCAACAGAGATAGGTGTCTCGCACTAGGCCAGATGATAGTTTGGTGCAACTGAGATGAACATCTTGCACCAGTCCAGATGGTCATTTTGCACAAATGAGACGGACATCTTGCACTCCAGATTAGGCATAATTCCAACCAATGTTCAATATAATCAATCACAATCCAAACGACAGTCCCAACACTTGAACTGATTATTTGGCAGCCTAGTCAGCTGATCTGTTGCATGAATAGAAATACACTAAACAATTTAGTAATCAATTCAATTATCATTCAAGATCAAACTCATCTTCTAGATGATTTCATGTGTGTGTGACCCTATAGGTCCCATATCACATTGGCAGTGAATGTCCATAACTATCTTATGACATCACAAGCAATGAGCGGTGCCTAGTCACACATCATTGCTACACAAGTGAATAAAAATTTGGGCAACAACTTCAACCTATAATATTTATATGGTTTTACAGTGTTTGTATAGTTCCTTTGTCACAAATATCCAAATTGAACTAGAGGCATGGAGTAGTCATCCTCATTGATATTCAATTTTGTTCCTTGAACCAGAGCAGACTACATCAGATATATGTAAGCTCAGTATCATATATTGTCACAAATGGATATGGCCATACTTTTCTCGGTCTCACTAATCAAGAGTCCTTGGATATCATACTTCAATCGGAGGACAAATCCCATATCTATCACTCACAGTCAGTCCCATATGTCAAAGTCACCCAATGATCATTGTTATAACAACCCATGTTTTAGGACTGCGTCTGATGATGTCAAAGTGTACCCAACGACATGTGATGAGTGTAGTGATTTTATGTCTAAGAACCACAACCACCACCATTACTGTGAGAGCTAACTATGACTGCCATTATGATGGCTTCCATGTGTCAGTCTCATAGTGGGTCTGTCTGATACATTGTTCTCTAACATGTATTTGTGTGCTTGGTTTGATATTTCCATATCATGAATAATGAGATTTAGTCATCAACCAACTCATACTCTGATCTTATCTGTCATTGTTGTATGTCAACCTTCCTCAATGACAACCTATTAGGGACATAATGAGAAAATGTATATGTACTCTTAACATCCTTATAATCTCATTTCTTCCAAGACTTATACTTGAAGACATACACTATTGAGTAATAATAATATTCTCTATACATTTATTATGTTATTCTATGTCTCATAACTGAATATACATTTGAAGCTTTTATTTATTATTATCAAATCATTTACATGTTATGCCACTACAATCATCGTATGATTAGTGCTCTAGGCATACATGCTAACATAGGCTCAATATGCAAATAGAGATAATATATGAACTAACAAAACCATCTGACTACATAAAGATATTTGGGTCATTGGCCATAATCAAGCTACACATCCACATAAAAATCCACTTATAGGGCGACACATGTAAATTTCATATATATATATATATGCATATACATATATATATATTAGTTTGGGATCATATGTTGTCTTTAATTGGATATACATATTAAGAAGTTTAATTATTTTCATTGTATCTAATAAATAAATGATGAAGATAAAAAATCTGATCATATTGATTATCCCAGAAAATAGTTAATTGGCGTGGCTTTGATACCACTGTTTGGTAATATGGGAACATCGTAGGTAGTAGGAACACAAATTTCTATCCATATTCCCCAGAATAATAAGACCACATCAATAACTATGTAATGAGAAGGATGGTTTATGAGTTTGTCCCTGGTCCTAGAGCAAGTCTTGTGACTATTCCTTGTTGCAGTAGCGCATCTCTTTTGGTTGCATTGGGATGATGTTTGCAGTAGTTGCTAGTCTCCACCACAGACAATAGGCTAACATTTCCCTCCTACCGGGAAAAGTATCCACGCCTATATGGTATTCCACATGGACCACTTAAAACTCTCATCATTATAATAGAATAGATAGGAAGGAGTTGTCCCTCCCTTTTGGTGTACTAGTCACAAAATTGCTCTCCCTCAATTGTTCTCCCTTGCTATCCCTTCATTTATCAGGTAGGACTTACTCAGGCTCTGTATTAATTACCACAACCAGAGATGACAACAATTTCTAGAGGGAATTCGGTTATGTCTCCAAGAAGCCCCCAATACCCCTCTATTTGTAGGAGGGTCAGGGTCAGAGTCAGGGTTTCCAATCTATGCGGGACTAGAATCTCACAATTTTCACAATCTGTGATAGGTGAAATGGTCAGTTTGCTAGAAAACTGATAGGTTGGCATGCAAGTCGATCATTTCACTAATGAACCAATCGTTTATTCATGTTTCCCAATTGCAATTGTATTGGAAATTCTAATCTAATTGATGAATGACATGACATCAACACTAATCTTTGATGCAATCAAACTACTCCACAAACCAGGCATCTCGCTCAACCAAATTATCGATTGGTGACCTTGAGCCAGTCAGTTCACCAATGGAAGTGGTTAGTTTGCTCCCCAGTTTGTGTAGAACTTAGTCAATGAAATTTCCAATCAACCAGACACTCCAACCGGTTGTTTCAAAACATGAACTGGTTGATTGGGAGTACAGTCAGCTGATTTGTTGCTTAAATTAAATACCTAAAATATTTAGTAATCAATTTAATTATAGTTCATGATCAAAGTCCTCTTCTAGATGTATCCTATGTGTGTGACCCCACAGGTTCCTATTTATCTTGGCAGTGAATGTCCATAAATTGTTTATGACATCACAAGCAAAGAGTGATGCTTAGTCACACATCATTGCTACCCAAATAATTAGGAAAGTTGGAGAACAACTTCAACATACTATTCGTGTCAGGTGTTATAGTGTTTGTATAATTCTTTCATCTCTGATATCCAGAATGAACTCGAGGCATGGAATCATCATCCTCTCAATGTTCAATCCATTTTCATTCATCCAAAGAAGACTGTCTAAGATATATGTGACCTCAATATCATGTATTGATTCACATGTGCATGCACATGTTTTTCTCAGTATCACTTATCAAGTGGCATGGATATCAAACTCCAGTAGGAGAGAAAAATCCCATCTACCTTAATCACAGTCTTCCCAATGTGTCACAACATATTTGATCATCACCTTTATGGAAACCCTTATTTAGGATCAAGTTGGATGATGTCAAAACACACCAAACTACATGTGATGAGTGTAATGACTTCAAGTCTAAGAACCCCAATCACCACCTCCACTATTAGAGATGATTATGACCACCAATTATGCATTCTGTGTTGCACTCTCAAGGTGGGTCTGTCCAATACATTGTTCCCTAACAAGTATCTATGTTCTTGGTTTGATATAACATATATAATGATTGACGAGATTTTGTCAACAACCAAGACATATTCTAGTCTTTAGTTTTATTGTTGTCTATTTTCCTCCCACTATAGCATTTGACTAGAAACATAATAAGAATGTACATACTCTTATATTCTGTGTATCGCATTGTTCAAGCCACATCCTTGAAGACATACATCATTGAGTAATGTCATTCTTTAGACATGCATTATGTTTCCTCATTATCTCGTAACTAAGTGAAACATAATAAATTTGAAACTTGCCTTTATTATAACCAACCAGACCATTTATGAATAATGACATTGCAATCATCATATGATTGGCTCTCTGGGCATTGACCAGCCTAAATTGCATGTATAAAAGAAGTGGATTTAAAGTAGTCAGACTTTTTAAGATATAACCTGGCTCTCAGGCCCTCATAGAAATAAATGATGTCCAATGTAGCGATCGAGGTCGAACATTGGGACAAGATTAGTAGTGTTAAGAACATGGAATCTAACACTCGCATACTCCAGTCGGAGAGGATAAATAAAGGTGTTCCCTAAGGAACAACAATATCCAAAGCAAGAATAAAAGAAACAAAAGAAATAAGTTGAAACAAGTATATGGATGGAAATTCGGGTTGGGGTTCACCTACCTAAGCATCTCACCAACATGAAACATTGTCTCTCTCTCTCGCATACTCTTACTAAGATTACAAGCAGCCATTAAAAGCATCCACTCCACTCTCTCTCTCTCTCTCAAGATGAGGAAAGATCTTAGTCTAAGGGTAGCCTCTCTCTCGAGATGACCACACATAAACTTCACAACATAATATATGGTTTAAAAGCCCTAGCATTCCAACACTCTCATGCATTCATACTACTCCATGACACATGACAAAAGCGATATTACTCTCTCGAGTTATCAACAATCAAACATCACAAGATGGTAACTAATCATACAAGTGAAGCATTAAAATAGGTGCATGGAAATAATCTTCATAAGAATATGTGTATTCAATAGAAAGAGACAATATACATGTTGGGAGAGCCTTAGTGGCTAGTCCCAACCCAAGTTAAGGTGTTTATCCGCTCATGCTTGTGGATATCATAACAATGTTACAGAGGCACAAATCTACGAGATGCCCATGAAGAGAGGAGGGAAGTACAACATGATGGAATGATAGATCTAAATAGGAGGAGAAGTGATATGACACAATACTCCTTCAGATCCAAGTCTATCATGTGGATGGTGTGGACAATTTTATTCTCTCAAAGAAGGGGTTGTCAATCTTCTCTCTCCTCAGCCTCCACCTTTGGAGATCCAATACTGATGGATGGGATGGTCTGGAATAAATCTGAAATGTAGTAGCACTTCGTGGTCCTCTGGATCAGATTCCCTGATCTGATGTCTTGATAAGAGAGATGGGTACGCTATTTATAGGCACACTCCACCGACTTAGAACAGCGGTCGTGGTCTGGTGATAACCATAGTCGCGGTTTGTGCCTTGTTTATCTCTTGTCACGGTCTAGCTTAGACACGGTCTTCTGGTAACCGAGCTGGCGGTGTTTTGATAACGTGATCCCGGTCTTGTGATAACTATGGTTGCGGTCTTCTGGTAACCGCGATAGCAGTCTTGTGATAAATGTGGTCATGGTCATCCTTATTGCCTGATGATCGAGGTCTCTAGGGTACTCCGAAACCGCGTTCGTGGCTGACAAATAAGTGGACCGTAGTCACGGTCCCCAAAACTGTGACCTGAGCCGTGGATGTTCCTGAAAACATGCAAGTGAGGCTTTAGTCAAAAAGATAGAAAAATTACGTGAAAAGTTGACAAAAGCTATACTAAACGTGGTGTAAAACATATATAGAAAGTACGTAAAGTAGAGTGTTATCAACTCTCCCAAACATAGAATGAAGCATGTCCTCAGGCTAAGTGTAGGTTCGAGAACTCAGAGAGAGAAAGAATGAACAATATTAAAAGACAACATAATAACATGACTGAAATATCTCATTCTTGCATCAAGACTGTTGTGGTATGTACTCAAACCCTTAGGTCTCAATCCCCCCCTCGACCGGAGTTGCATAACTTCATTTCTCAGTCATAACCTTCAATTGTAAAAGACTCCTCCTTCTCAACTTATCACCCCTCCCTTAGGTAATGACCGTAATAATGCTGGATCTTTTTCTAAGGGTAGCTTTCACACCAATTCTTTATTTTTCAGCAGACCCTATGCTAATGTGTTCGGGAAGGCTTAAGGCTTTTAGGTGTTTTCCTCTTCCCCCCGAACTCCTCACCCACAACTGTCGCAAGAGCAGTGTTACCTTTTTGGGCTTTTGACTTTAAGTCAGGTGGTTTTGTGAGATTCCATTCAGGATTGGAGGTGTGTAAGCTTAGCTTCAAGATGCACTTATGGGCATGACATATATGCATTCATGAGTGCAGCAATATACGAGTTGTGTGGAAACTTTTAGCATCTTTGAGCACAACTCTCACATTTTTTTCTCTATTTATTTTTGGCTTTTTACCTCTCCTTTCATGCTTGGGTTTGGGGGGTTTTACTTGGTCTACTGGACATCCAAGCCTCTTTTAAATATTCTTTGAAGAGGGTAGCTTTTTCCCTTTCTACAGAGATAAGCATTTTTAGGTCATAAGCGTCAGGTGAGGGTGGTTGGTCAGGAGTATGACTAGGTGAAGTTCTCTAGTCTCCGAGGGTTTCATGAGTTAAGGTTGTTATATTTACAATGTCTTATTGTAAGAATGAGGTATAGCAGTATTGCCATGACTGTTGTTTTACTTGTATAAACTTGTATATGTTGCTCATGTATTTCTCTCTAAGAGGGATGAAACACTACAATCGGAAAATTTAGCGAGAGAGGAGGCAAGCTTCTAAAAAGTTAGTTGTAACAAGAATTTAAAATTTCAATTTCAAAATTGTTGGGGCAAATTCAAAATTTTCAAAATTTTAGCGGTATAAAGAAAAGTAAATGAATGGTAAGTGTGCCTCTATAGCCCGTTTATGACTCCTCCCCCATACTTATCCTGCACCCCATCTCGGGGTGTCAAAGTTTGAGTGAGATGTATAAACATGCTTTCTTATTTGTTTTGTTGTTGTCTGTGGAGGCCCACTTGGACTCTAGGAGCATGTTTGCATATATACCCCTTAACGCGTGATATTGCTCATACTACATGTTTTCCACCTTGATGCCAATAGTGGCTATGGCCACCATCCATGATAGGCAGAAGAAACCAGAATCATTAGATAGGGGTACCTGCTGAGGGCATCTGTGGCAGAATTGTGTTTTCTTGAAGTCCTTGCCTTTTGTATAGTCATACCCTCTGCAATGATGTCTTATCATGTCAATGATAGCTTCGGCACATGTGTTTGCCTTTTCTTCTGTGGGTGTCTTTGCTGTTATCATATTGGTCTTCTTGTTGAGCGTGAAGGTTGCATCAGAGATATTATATAGAATTGTAGTCCTTTTAAGAAGGTTGACATGCAGCAGAGTCCAATGGTTGTCCTGAAGAATAGGCAGGAAGATGTGCTCTGGAGGGGCCATCTCTAGGCGTCGTTGCAGTCGCTCCTTCTCTCCTGACTTTTTGTCTTTGAGAATGTCATCTACTAGTAGGAAGTATGCCATGTAAGTACTTGGCATGGTATCATCTAGTATCTCCTAGTAGGCTGACATCGTGCTTACAGAAAGGTATCCCCCTATTTTCAACGTTTCTCGGAGGTCGTCTTTTAGCACGTAGATGCCATCTTTCTCAAAGATGACATTTCCCGGCAAATCATCTTCTTTCAGAGAACTCATAATAAGAGTCAGTTCTTCCAGTTACAGGTTGAAACAACTCCATCTGTAAAAATTCTCAAAAGAAGATGTAATTTCTCCTGACGGACCGTCTGGTCTGTCATCCTCCAGATCTTCCTCTTCAACCTCTCCTTCCGCAAAATGTTGTTTTGGAGGTTGATTTTTTGGAGCTTCTGCTACTGAAGGCTGTCGTGGCTCTTCTTCTGGCGTGTGCTTTGCAGCTTCGTTAGAGCCTTCATTCTAGTCTACTTTCCATGTTGTAGCCCTGGCTGGTTCTATCGAATCGACCCACATGGCTTTTAGCTGTTCCCTCCAAGTGACCTTTTTGGGTAAGGGAATGTCCATGTGAAGCCTGCGGGGTACAGCTTCTACAGGCATCACCAGATTGTTGAAGAATCGGCGATCATAGATGACTACCATAGCATATATACCCCGCAGTCCATGCAAGTCTCCAGTGTCTAGGTCCTCTAGGGATTGCCCTTGTTGATGGCCTCCATCATGCACAATACTCTGAAGGCGCAATCCCCTGAACCAGCCTCTTCTTGGGGAACTTTCTTGTTAATGGAAAAAAGCTTCCAAGACCCTTGAAGTTTGTTGCCCGCCTCCTTGATTGCTCATTGTAAGCACAACGGTATCTTCAAGGCATCTCTGGCTTTCTTCTTCTTGTATACTAGTGAGGTGTTGTCCATTTCAGCTGCACAACAATTGAGACATGTCGTCTTATGCTCATGCAGATTGACGACTATTAGTCCCCAATGGCTTGCATTTCTTATGGGCAGCACCACAAACCTTGTACCCTTTCGCCAGACTATCGTCTTTAGCTCAGCTACATCTTTCGCCATGTAATCTTCATTATACAGGAGGTTGGCTAGATGCGTCATTCCATTGTAAAATGGTTGCGGCTTGTCCGGGTTAAGAATTCTTCGAGGAGGGTGGCGTAGAGTACTTTGAACACCCTTTTCTGTACTCGCGCCTTCTTCAGAAATATCCCCCTGAAGTGGTCTCTGGATGGACGTCTATCCTTATTGTTGAACAATATGTCTGACCCGGGTAGATTGTCATTGAGTATGTCCACCAAGACATGGACATCTCTGCATGAGATTTGTGATACCACAGTCATGTCCATATCTTTCATCTTGCAGGGAAGAGGGGGAGAAGCTGTAGGTATATCTACTTTAGTCTGTGCACTCTGTTGTCTGGCAGGTTCTCCTATGAAGAAAGTTGCCAGTCCCCCATCCTCGTCATCAGACGTTGCCTCTTATGCCAAGGATGCTGAGGCTTCTTCTATTGTCGACATGGCCTTGGCCACTTGTTCAACCACTTTATACATTGGTTGTGCAGTGGTTATTGGTTCAGCTACTTCTGAGGAGGCTTCAGTAGCTACATTGTCTTTGACGTGGCTCTCCTCACATAATTGCCCCAACTTGGATTCCTCTATTATTTTTAGTGTTGCCTCCATCTTCCCATCATTAAGATAGTCATTATGCTCGTGATGAGGTTGGAAGAGGAGGATCTCGCTAGTCTCCTCAAACCCGACCCCCAACTCAACTATCATTCTGTCAAGCTCGACTACTCATTCTGAGCTGAGTTCTGCGACCAACTCTTCACGATGAGAAGCAGCAATCTACTCTTCTAGCATCAGAGTGTGTGTTGGTGGTGATAGGTGATGCTCTGCTAGATTTCCATCATCTTCAGAGGCTTGATCCAGGCCTTCCCCTGGGTCGTAATTGAGGTCGAGCCCCCTTGTTTTTGTAGCATATTTCTTCGTTTGATTTTTGTTTTGGTAGCTCTACCGCTGTGGTGGATGGTTACCCTTGGTTCATCTGTGGGTGACGCATTTGTGTTTGCACTCCCAACTTTTAGTGTGTCGGTTCCCATGCCTAATCCCCCTGCATTGTCATCATGGCTGGAGGGGCTGGATGAGTGCGTGGGGCTTGCTGAGTGCCTTGTCTTCTTTTTCTCCCGCCGGCCCTCGAGTTCGTCATGTTCCTCCTCGAGCTTTTGGAAGTCTTTGGTGCGCTCCCGCTAGGGGGTTACAACACCGGCCAACTAGGGTGGCCGAGTGCAATCCACGAGGTTGGGAGGCACGGGATGATGGATGGGATCCTTGCTTTCGAAATTTATATGGTCCCAAATCAAGTCTATCACTAAAACTAAAACAATGTGCCCGCAAGCGTACGGGGTACTGTTGTAGTATAGATCAAAGGCAAGATGCGGGGTCAAACCGCGGAGATAGAGGGGGCGCTAGAGTTGGAAAGTGTGAGCTATGTTCCTTATGCAGAGCTTAGGGTTTTTAGGGTTTGAAGGTTTGTTTGATTGATTAAACTAAACGAGCAAGTAGGAAAAGCAATGTGAAACTAAGTTATCAAAAGACTAAATTAGCAATCTGAGTTAACAAGCTATCTAAACAAGAGCAAGAACAGACTATACTAGACTAAGCAAGCAACTAGCAATTGAGAACCTAAGTTAACCACTAATCAAGATCAAAAACCTAAATTACCACTTAGCTAACAAAACTAGGCAAATAACTAAGTTAACTAAAGCAAATGAACTACACTAGCATTAACAAACGAACTAGGCAATTAGGGTTTTAAAGCAATTAGATGAAGGAGGTGGGCCGTTTGGGAATGTGACCTTGACATTAATTGAGGGATGTCACCATAATAAGCAATTAGCATATTTCATTCTAGACTACCAAACCAAACAACAAGGTGGGTGCTATGAGAATGTACTCTATGCTACTAGTTGGAGAACTAGGGCTAGATGTAATTCTCATAGGACTCACCAAGTCTAGGTCTCTAGAATAAGTGGCATTAGTCAATTGAGGACCAAGGGTAAGTATGGGAGTAGAGATGAGGATATTTGACCTCATGCCACTAGCCACCTTAGCCTTTAGGAAATCCTGGGCAATTACACTAATCACACTTATACTAGTCGCTTAGAGCTCACATTTGCATGTAGGAAGAGAGGAATTATGTAGGAAGATAGGGGGCTAGCTAGGGATCCGAATTAAGGTCCTAGGAGCCAATCCTATGATGGCTACATAAACCAAAATCAACCTAGATGTAAATGTCTTCAAACATCACAAGGCAAGCAATTAATGCAATTAAACAACAATTACATGCACAAGCTATGGGAAAAGAGATTTAAGCAAAGGCAATCATCATAGAAGTGAAATATGTTCATTACAAATTATATTCCCCCAACATGGTATCAAAGTCACATTTTTGCCCCAAATAGCCCACCCAAGGGGGCTTAGCTATACATAATCAAACTAGAAACAAAAGAAAGGGGTAGAAGAAGGGAAAATGCCATGAAGCTCGATGTAGTGGTCTCCTTCTTCACCTCCAAGCAGCTGTAGCCGTCCTCACTCCTCCAATGGTGCAGGGGTGAATGAAAATGGCGGGGGTTATGGATAGAAACCTAGAGAAACTAGGTTTCTATGGTGGAAATGAGTGGAAAGTGGATGGAAATGGGGTAGATTGCAAGGAAATGGGTGGATTGGAGCAATGGAGGCAAGGAAGCAGCTAGGTTGCGGCTAGGGGTGCTCTAGAGGTGTCCCCCCTGAGCCCTAGAAGCATCTATTGCTTATATAGGAGCTAGGGTTAAGTGGGGGCAAAATAGGAATGACAGTAGAAAAATGTGTAGGGTAGGTGATCACCACGGTCGTGGTGGGTGTGCCACGGCCGTGGTGGGGGTAGTGGTGGATGACCGTGGGGTGGTGAACACGGTCGTGGTGTGAAGAAAGTGGTAAAAAAAACAAAGTAGGGTGGTGGCCACGGCCGTGGCGGAGTGCCACGGTCGTGGTGGGTAGCATGCACCACGGCCGTGTTGGATGACACGACCGTTTTGGAGGAGTTGGGCTGACCGTGGGGAGGGGCCACGGGCGTTTTGCTTGTCTTTGGCCACGTTCGTGGTGAGATGGCCACGGTCGTGGCGGCTCGGAGGAAGAACTTGTTGAACTTGGCT
This sequence comes from Alisma plantago-aquatica, assembly GCA_963693085.1. NCBI lineage: Eukaryota > Viridiplantae > Streptophyta > Magnoliopsida > Alismatales > Alismataceae > Alisma > Alisma plantago-aquatica. The sequence continues at coordinate 814,607,361 of OY856413.1, forward strand.
TTTGGTCATTTAATTCCCACGACCGTGGCGGAGTGCCACGACCGTGTTCTCTTCTACTGACCACGACCGTGCTGATGGCCATGACCGTGGTGTCTTCAATGGCCACGGTCGTGGCAGGGTTGCCACAGTCGTGGGCGATCTATGGATTCTCCTGTTGCAACCTGTTGGACTTTGGCAATAAAGCCACGATCGTGGCCTTGGGGCCACGACCGTGGTGAGGCTTGACTTCGTTAATTCTCTTCTAACTTTGTCAATTTCGGATGTCTTTGCTCGGGGATGAGTCTTGGCTACTGGAGATAGGTTGAGGGAGACTTTGGGGCCTTCTTTGGGTCCCTCTCTCCCCCTCGTCCATCTAAGCAAGGTCCAAGTACCTGGAAAGCAGCGCAAAGAACATCCATAAGCGTATTTGCGATGACAATCATATTGGGGGAAATAACATGTAATTCTAATGCATTTGAATGTGATAAAAGCACACAATGACACGAGATACAGCCCTAGAATAGGGTTGGATCACCACCCCAAACTTGAAACACACTTGTCCTCAAGTATGCTCCAACTCAATCTCTTTTCCCTTTTTCTCAATCAAAAGATATGACAAATACAATATGATGGGCGACAAATGCTAAATGGGATCAACGGTGACTAGGTACATGCAAATCACTTCCCTCCTCTTCTACTTTCACAAACCAACCATGAAGGGAGCATAGAGCACAAGAACTTCACATATAATGCATGGATTGCACAAGTTATCAATACCTCATCCATAAGGTTCCGGGTAGACCGTTTCATGATGATGTTAATCGCCGATGACTAGGAGTGTCGTTTCACCTTCATGCCTTCAACCTTATGCTTCAAGTTATGCCAAATGACCCACATGGCTGCGGAAAAGGGGTAAAGTGAGCTAGATTTGATGTTTTCTAGCTCAATGGGTATAAAAGGAGAAGAAAGGGTTGCGGTAAGATTCGGAGTGCTTTTACACACTTTTCTTTTCTTTATTTGAATGCTCTTAAACAGGAGCATCCTTTTATTTTATTTTTGCTTTTCTTTTTCTTTGCCCTTGGTGTAGGTAGGGCACATGGTGGATAGAGTGAAGCGGGGAGATAAAGATGTGGTCACCCTAAACTTTTGGAGGTGGCCACGGCTAATATGTGCACTTTGGCATCTTTTTATGAGGCGGAGGGGTATGAAGATGGTGGAAGAATAGTCGGATCAAAGAGGGGTCACTTGGCATAATCTTCCACATAAGGTCTCCTGCATGAAAACTAGTTCGAAACTTCACCATAGATATCACATCACATGAACGAACCAAATGAAATCCATATATCAATCAAGTAACTCCACAAACATTAAACGTTCTATGCTTGCTCGGATCATAATTCAAACAAACCAACACATTCCCAAGGGAGGTGACGAGCATGTAAGAAGTCACTCGTTGATACCACATAGCACTTTATCATAGCATATCATCTTGTATTTGTCAAAGATAAGCAATTTCATTCAATATGGTAAAGATTGAGTCAAAACACGCTTTCTGGACAAGAGATATCAAATCTGGGCAAAATTGGCCAAAAATGTGTCACATTGTACTAAATCACATTCAAACACAATTTTAGGTAGAAAGCAGGTAAATCCTAGCTAAAGTATGCAAAAATTAGCAAAAACCTACATGAGATGCAATGCAAAAATTTTGAAAAATTACTCAAAAATGCATGACAGGCAACAAAACAATGAACAAAACATCAGCAGAAATCTAAAACAAACTGGACAGGTGAAACAAAATGACAGAAAGAGAGAAAGGGTGGTGCATACCGCCCTACCCACCCCAAACTTTAGAATCATGTTGTCCTCAGCATGAAACTACAGCTTAGGGTAGATAGGGGAAGAATCAAGGTTGCGGTGGCTGGTCCGGCATTTGAGGAGGATCTGGAGGAGGAGCTGAGTCTGGAGCCGAGATGGAAGGAGGGTGCTGATAGTAGTGCCCCCAGTAGTTGTCCTGGTGTGGAGGATACGCCTGTGGATGTCCAGCTATACCACCCCAAAAGTCTGCACCCCATTCGGGGTTTCATGCTGCTTGGGCATGTTGGTATTGGTACAAGTGGTTGATCTGGTAATGCCTTTGCTGTTGATCTTGCCACATGTACTGCTGGACGAGCTGCATGTCACCTTGAGTCTTATGAATACTCTCAAGGTGCACCTGGATGGTAGCCATGTCATAGGTGTTCCCTGAGGGTGGCTGTAGCTGGGATGTCCCCTCATCCCTCATTTTAGTTCTTCGGGGCTACCTTGCTTCTTCTGCTTCATGCTCCTGCCCTTGTACATTTGATTCAGCAACGTCTTCCTGTACGGCAGCGGCTCCCCTAGTATACGACTCTCTCGGGTGGTCTAGCTGCCATGCCATCAATTTTTCCCTTAACCTGTTGCCAGGTCCCAATACGGAAATAAGGGGTTCTGCGTGATAAGGCAGCTCAAGCTCAAAATCCTTCACACTTGTAGTCAAATAAAACATTCTTTTATCTTTCATTTTTATGGTGTGCGAACGTGTCAGATAGTTGAGGTCAACACGTTCTGCCTCAATCATGTCTTGTGCCCCCGAGAGATCATATCCCAACGCTAGTGCAATAGAAGTCATAAACCCACCCATGACAAAGGGTTTTGTGCTCTTGTAGGGTATGGACTTCATATGATCAATCAAAAGAACTCCAAGGTCAATGTACGTCTTGTGGTGCATACCGATCAAGACAATCATATCCTTTTGGGAGATGGAGCCTTGATTATCGTACCTCCCCACAATAGTGTTTGCCACGACCTTCTGCACATAGCGCATCAGCGGGTTACATATAGCAGTAGTTTTTGATTTACCCGCGTAGTAGTCCTCTTTGCCCGTGAATTTCTTCCAGTAATATGCATAGTCCAGAGTGCCGTCTCTCTCTACCAAGCCGTCATCTAATTTCACGGCTTCTTCAGGACTAGAGGCGAAGATAGCATTCAGCTCAGTGGAAGTGAGGGTGTGCATGTTGCCCATCATGGCAAATCTGAGTGCATCACAACCCCTCACTTTTGTCTTCTCCAGAGTGGCAAAGAATTCTTGGGTCAAGGTGGGATATGTAGGTTGCGGTGTGAAAAGAACGCCCCACAACCCAATTGTCTTCAAACCCGTTTCCACTATCTCCTTGATTCCAAGATCCTCAATGGTCTTCTCACAACCGTACCTGGAGGCGACGACTCGCCTTGTCATGCACTCGGTGTAAATGAGATGAGCCTTCTTTTGCCTGTGTCCTCTTCCATAGGACACTCCCGCCTGTGCTTTGCCCAGGGTTCTTTCTCTGTCTGCCTCCAAAAATGTCACGACATCTTCTCCTTCCAGTTCCAGCTCCACCTCTTCCTCCTCGCTATCTTGTTCTTCCTCCATCGCATATGATTGCGACCCCGAGCTGGTATCAAAATTGTACCAGTGGGCCAACTGCTCCTCGTCGTGCTGCAATTGCCGCGAGGGTTGCGGCTGCCCACCACGCCTCGCCGTCACCTGAGACGTCGAGTGGCGGGGTGGTGTGGGCTTTGGAGGCAGCCTAGATGAGGACGGTGCCGCTTTTGATTTTGGGTTTCTCTTCGTGGCCACCGGCTCGAGTTCATCAATAAAGTTGTCCAAGTCGACCTCCATGGACTCCTCCTCTTCTTCGTCCTCCCCCTCGTAGGTAGCGTCTGTGATATGGTGGCTATCGGATGAGCGGGTGTGTGATCCGCTCACCGATTGCGACCGGAGGAGGGAGTGATGGGCGGAAGTGGTAGGTGATGGGGTGTGGGATGGGACGGACACATCGGAGGAGGCGTTTTTAGAACGCCATTTCCCTCCGGTGAGGATATTGGTCCCCTTTGTGATAGCTTTCCCAATCTTCTTCATTGCGGAAAATGGAGGTGGATGTGGTGATTTTCAGATTTTTATGGGAGAGGTGTTGTGGATGTGGTTTTTTGGGTGGAATGGAAGGATAGTGATGTACGGATGGTGGTTATATGGTTAGTGGTGGATTTGGGCGAGAATGGAGGTGTTTTTGTGGAGGTTTTGTGTGGGGGGTGCTGCTGGGCGGAATGGAGATGGAGATGCGATTGGGAGAGATTGGACGGTGGGAATGGGAGAGGGAAGGCTAGGGATCGATTTGGGATGGATTGGGGATCTAAAGGGGGTGGATTGTGGTGGATTTGGTGGTGAATGGGGAGCACGGGGTCGTCTTTGGCCGCCACGGTCGTTTTCTGGAGGTGGAAGTCAAAGGAATGAAGAGGGGGGTCGAGTTTGGACGTTTAAAAGTATATTTTTTTTTCTTGAACTGGGTTCGGCCACGGTCGTGGTGGGGCGCCACGGTCGTGGCGAGGGTTATGTAGCATGGCCGTGGCGGGTGCCATAGTCGTGTTGTCGATGAAGGACTCCCCGGTCTGACCTCGCCACGGTCGTGGTGTCCCGCCACGGTCGTGGTTCTGTCCTTACGCCACGGTCGTGGTCGACTTGCCACGGTCGTGGCTGATCTTCGAAACAACCTGTAACTTCGGCCAATATGCAGCAATAACTCCCACGGACATGGCAGTTACCCACGGTCGTGGCCAGCCTTCTTTAACACGTCTGTGGTGGGGACCGCGGTCGTTGGCACTCTCCATCGCCACGGTCGTGGCAGCTCACCACGGTCGTGGCCGATCTTCAAAACAACCTGTAACTTTGGCCAATTTGGTGCTTTAATTCCCACGGCCGTGGCAAAGAGCCACGGTCGTGTTTGGCTGCCTGTGCCACGGTCGTGGTCCTGCCCCATGGCCGTGGAGGATTTGTCTTTTCAATTCAAACTTCAAAACATGATCTTTTGGTTTTAATGACCACGATTAACTTCTAGATCCTCTCTCTCTGATGTCTATCACCTGTCGTCATCAAAACTCAAACAAAAATTGTAAAGCACAAGTGTGCGTGTGTGTATTTGTGTAAAACAAAACTAACGTATCAAAAGAAGGGTTGAGAGTCTCAAACGATGTGGGTTGCCTCCCACTAGCGCTAAATTTACCGCCTTCAGCCAGGCTTATTGATTGTTGTGCTCCTTCATTTCTTTGGAACTTTCAGAAGATCTTTGTAGTAGATCCCTTTCTCATCCTCGTCTAAGCATTCCTCTTCATAAAATTCTTCTTCTACTAGCATAACAACATCAAAGTCTTGGTTGGCCTTGTCCGGGCCGACTTCAACGACAGGTTTCAGCCTTTTCCCATTAACAGCGAATTCCTTAGCTCCTTTTTTTGCACAAATGATCACTGCTCCAGATGGGTACTGTGGGCTCCGATCTCCAAACCACGAATTAATCCCGATTTAATCATGTGCGGAAGCAATCGGTAAACAGCGGAAGACAAAAATCACGGGAATTTAAAACTTTTTGAGACAAGAGCCTGAAACCACAAACCTTTTCCATAGAAAAAGGATTTAACTGTTTACATCACTGACAATTACTTCTTGAGTAATTACATACAACATGATACCAAAACTCTCAAGAATTCATACTCCAAAACACTCCAGGACCTGAGAGTACAGAGGACACATAGGACTTAACTCTAACTACACCATGAAGCAGGCTAGATCTCCACCTGAGATATTTACTGCTCCTGATGCTGTTGTTGCTGGGATTGTTCACCTGAGTTCTTGTTCCTTCGTCTTCGACGACCACCTAAAAAGTAGAAGTCTACGGGGTGAGACAATTATACATAATTGCCCCAGCGAGAGTTATAACTCTCCACTAGGCTTTATAAGCAAAGCAAGGAATAACTAAAGCAATAAGAGCCTTTAAGATATTCACTGGGTTCTGATGATAAGCAAGAGTTCAATCAATATTAAAATATGAGAACATCTATGCTATTCAAGGTAACATCAATCAAATAACTCATAATTAACTCTAACAGATATACTACGCTGTTGTTTATGTTTTTCCAAACATTATTATGCCCTGTGGAGATGAGGCATACCACTCATACTCCAACTGATCGCTAAGAAGTCACATCAGTATCATACATAGGTCATTAAGAGAGCCGGATTCTTATGACCTCATCTTCCTCAGTCAGTTAGAGGATTGATTGTTTGACATCTGGCGGGATGTCTTTATAATAGCTCACCAGGGTACTCTGGTCCTTCGCTATTTTTAGAGTTACAGTGGCATTCTGTACTCTCTTCACTATCGGAAGATTTCTTGTTTATCTTTCACCGATACGGTATTTGTGTCTTTAAGGGAGTGTAGATATACATCTCACCTCTAGGACTTTATGGTGGGGTCTGATGGACTACTAGAATCTACATCATCCTCTCACCTTTTCTTTTATAGTGAAGGTATGATGGACTACAAGAATCTACATCAAATACCTACACTAGGATGTAAGGTTCTACACATCCATGTACCCCACATACTCAAAAGTATGTGCTCCAGGAGTTCCCTTAGGAAGACCTGTTTCACCATCATTTAGACAACTGACAATGATGGATCTATGATCAGGGCTCTACATTTCACTTGATTAGTTAGGTACATTCAGTATTCCAATCATCATACAGTAACACAGCTATATATGAGAATACAAAATGTAACAGGCCTAACTTATCACAATTATCAGATATTCATCTCAAGTCATCTGTCAAGCATGACCTTAATAACATTTATGGCTCTTACAGCCCATAAATCACAAAGGATGTCACTTAGCAGTGCATCAAGATGGTTCACTATTCATAAAGCATAAGACATGCCTTTAATGAATATAACATGGTATTCCATACCTGGGTGTGACCATCATCTCATAACAACCTGCATGGTTAACTCAACAGATAATAGTAACAATTCAGTAAATAGGAATACATTCCCAATCAGGGTTTCACTTGGTTTCACCCTCAACTAGGGTTTCACATGGAATCACCCTCAACTAGGGTTTCACATGGAATCACCCTCAACTAGGGTTTCACATGGAATCACCCTCAACTAGGGTTTCACATGGAATCACCCTCAACTAGGGTTTCACATGGAATCACCCTCAACTAGGGATTCCACATGGGTTCACCCTCAAAATTCTGTGTTTTAAGGTTTACTATTCACTCTATGGTGAATTGTACTCATTACAACATCATGTAAGAGAAACACCATCATTAAGACTCTTCATTAGGATTAGGATCCATTATATATCATAATTAGGGTTTCCATGACCTCACATAGGTGGGTCATTCCCTAATCATGCGTATTCATGTGTAAAAGAAGTATCTTACTAGATTTTTCCTCCTAAAAAGGGCACTTTCTCTCTCTAGGATACTTTCTCTCTCTAGAAACACTTTCTCTTTCCTCTCTCTAGTAGATGGTGGCAACACCACTCTAGATTAGGTTGAGACAAGTCTCCATTGACTGATATGAGCCAAGGAATCAACATCATGTGATTAGGGTTTAATTAGATTAGGGTTTTACCCCCTTTAGACCCTTCAAGGGTATTTTGGTAATTTGCCACATGATCACCATCATGGGTTAACCCACTAATCACATAGTCCCTTAATGACCTAGGTTACCATTAGGGTTTAGATTGAATCACCATTGAACTGATTACATCATCAAATGGTTAAGTACAAACCATCACCAATCTCCAAACGGTTTCAACCTTCAAACGGTTTCAACCACCTAAACGGTCTTGAGACCGTTTGGCCCTCAAACGGTCTTGAGACCGTTTGGATCCAAACGGTCTTGAGACCGTTTGGAGGTGAAGACCGTTTGGAAGGGTTGACTTCCAAACCGTTTGGAGCTTCAATCGGTTTGAGGTCGTTTGGACCAATCGACCTTGAGGTCGTTTGAGCTTAAACGGTCTTGAGGTCGTTTGAGCCCAAACGGTCTTGAGACCGTTTGGCCCCAAACGGTCTTGAGACCGTTTGGTCTCAAACGGTCTTGAGACCGTTTGGACCCAAACGGTCTTGAGACCGTTTGGTCCAAATGGGCTCAAACCGTTTGGACCTCCAAAAGGGTTCAAAGGTCACCAAAGTTCAAGGATATGTATGTTGAAGCCCTCAATTGGCTAAAAGTATGCTAACCACTTATTCATTGAGTCAATTAGGGTTAGCCTTAACCACTTAGACATCAAATTGACCCTCAATTGTAAACCAATTAGGGTTCAATCGTTCTCAATTAGGGTTTCAAGTTGATTGGTCATCAATGTTCAACAATGTGAAACAATTCAAGGTTGAACCTATCAATTGACCTCCAATTGGGCTCAAACTTGGCCCAAACGGTCTTGAGGTCGTTTGGACATCATCCAAACGGTCTTGAGACCGTTTGCCCAAAGTTTGACCAAAAACCAAGTCGTTTTGACTAAGGTTGAAGTCCAATTAGGTCAAAATCAGCAATTTTCAACAATGCATCAATTTCCTACAATTGGACCCTCAAACCATTAGATTAACTCAACCCTAGACCTTCAAACGGTCTTGGGTTGTGCCCAAACGGTCTTGGGACCGTTTGGTGGAACCCCCAAACGGTCTTGAGACCGTTTGGGTCCTTCAACCCAAAACTCAACAAGATCTATACTTAGAAAACATCAATTTGATTGTTTCACTAACCCACTGTAATTGGGCCCTCAATTGGTCAATTACCTTAACCCTAGACCTCCAAACGGTCTTGGGTTGACACCAAACGGTCTTGAGACCGTTTGGATGAGTTCCAAACGGTCTTGAGACCGTTTGCCCATCCATCCTTTGGACTTTAGTGAAAATTCATCAAGGTTTGATCTATTGAGTTGATCATCACATCAATACTTAATTGCAATATGATTTGGTGCCTTTGGACCTTCAATTGATCAACTATACTTGACCCCAGACCTCCAAACGGTCTTGGGGTGACCCCCAAACGGTCTTGAGACCGTTTGGGTGATTCCCAAATGGTCTTGAAACCGTTTGGGCTAAGCAACCCAAAATCTCAACTTAACTCATAGGAGATTCAGCACTAATTTCAATTAGGGTTTGCCCTATTAATCATCCTTCAACTCATGACTCGTTTGGAATTAATCCATAAAATTTGGTGAGTCGTTAATTAACATCATTATGAACAGTAATCCCAAACGGTCAGCGTTTAGTCAACCATCTTAAACGGTCTTGAGACCGTTTTCCCAAAAAGGGCAAATTAAACAGATTGCAAATCAGAATTTAATTCAATTCGTTTTGCTAATTGATTTGCTCATATCTCACGATTCCTTTGGAGTTAACCTCTCAAATTTCGTGGGTGATTAACCTACATAATTATGAACAAGATTCCCAAACGGTCTTCGCTTGGTCAACGGGACCAAACGGTCTTGAGACCGTTTGCCCTCAAACGACCCTGAAACCGTTTTCCCACCAAACGGTTTGAAACCGTTTTGAGCAATAGGTGGAGGTCGTTTGATAAAGTGAAAATCTGTGGATAAGCATAGGAATTAACGCCCTTATCTTCCACCTTAAGATCAGTAGCAGTTCTTCACGTTTTTGCTTGCAAGGATGCAAGGGAAGATAGGGAAGAAGAAGATCTATCAACTATATGCATAGAAAAGATGTATAATCAAAGCATAAAGTTTAGAGTTATAAAACCCACCTAAAGCTTGCTCCTTGAGCTCCAAGCTTTCGAGCTCCAAGCCTTTAATGGCGTCCTAGAAGCTCCACAGGTCGGCCAAGGTTAATCCTCCAAGGAAGGTTGAGAAAAGATGGCTAAAAAGATAGAATTAAGTAAGCTAGCCATGAATTTGCCCTTGAATCCGAATTCTAACCATGGAATTTGGGCAAGAAGGGGAATCCAAACCTACCTTGCACCCTTGGTCGTTTCTCCTGAGCTCCAGAGCAAGGCTTGGCCGTTTGGGAAAGAAAGGAAATGAATGGAACAGGGAAAGATCATTTGCTCATTTGCAAAGGAAAAGCCTTTTTATAGCTTAAGCCTATTTCCTACTACAAGGACCTTTCAAATTCAAAAATCACATCTAGGTCCCTCCTTGTTCAAGGGCACGTCCAAGCCCATCTAATCTTATGCGAATCTCAAGAAAACTCAAGATCTAAGGGTAAAGGAATCCAACCTTCAACTAGGGTACATACAGGAAAGGGTTTTGTACCCATTTTAGGTGATTTCTATCACAAAGATCATTTTTCTCATTTAATTATTAAATGATGTATCCCTTTCATCATTTTTACTCTAAATGATGACAAGAGTCATAAAAGATGTTCTAGATGGTGAAATTACAAGTTGGACCCCTCAATTTGGGTAAATTGCACTTTACCCCAAATTAGGGTTTCTAAGCATGGGAATTGCTTCCACAGCTGCACCTTGGTGCTCAAGCTTGGGAAATCCCTCAAACTTTACCATAACCATTCACATGATGTTTCAACATCAAAGGAACATCTTATCTTGTGAATTTTGCAATAACAACCCTTAAACTGGGTAATTTGCACATAGGTCCCTGCATACAACACAATGCTACAACTTTATACAAAAAGGAGCAAAATTGAAAGTCAATGTTCCTGAGGAACTTAATTACATGCCAGGGAGTGTTCACAAGTATATTAATTACATATTTAGGCAAAACTTCCAGGGTTAGGTCATAACCCAGGTCAGGGGTGTTACAAATTCTTTACCCCTTCAAAAGGATTTCGTCCCCGAAATCGATAAAGCATATTATAAGAAGAGAGCAGGATATTTTCTTCTCATTTCATCTTCTAGTTCCCAAGTGGCTTCTTCAACACCACGATGGTTCCAGAGGACTTTTACAAGGCTTATATCCTTCTTCTTTAACTTTTTAGTTCTGTTATCGAGGATTGACACTGGTCCCTCCTCATACGTTATATCTTCATTCAATTTTACCTCCATAGGTTGTAGAACTGACTCGGTATCTGGATGACATTTCCTCAGCATGGAAATGTGAAACACAGGGTGCAGCTTTTGCAACTCTAGAGGTAACTCTAGTCTATAGGCCACCTTTCCAACTTTTTCAACAATTGGATAAGGTCCCAAAAATCTAGGAGCTAACTTTCCTTTCTTCCCAAAACGAAGGACTCCTTTCCAAGGTGAGACCTTGAGATACACTCTGTCTCCATCCTGGAATTCTAGGGGTCTACGACGTTTATCGGCATATGATTTCTGTCTATCTTGTGCAGTCTTAAGCTGTTGTTGTATAACTTTAATCTTTTCTGTAGTTTGCTGCACAAGATCAGGGCCTAATAACTGGTGCTCACCAGTTTCATACCAACACAAGGGTGATCTACAACGTCTGCCATATAAGGCTTCATATGGTGCCATATCAATGCTATGTTGATAGCTATTGTTATAGGCAAACTCTATCAAGCTTAGATGTAGATCCCAACTCCCGGTAAACTGGAGAACACATGCTCTCAACAGATCTTCTAAGGTCTGTATAGTCCTTTCTGACTGTCCATCAGTTTGAGGATGAAAGGCTGTACTAAACCTTAACTTGGTGCCTAGGGCTCTGTGTAACTGTTCCCAAAAGCGACTTGTAAACTGGGGACCTCTGTCAGAAACTATAGTGACAGGAACTCCGTGCAAACGCACTATCTCTTGGACATATATCTGGGATAACCTTTCAGCAGTATAGGTTGTTTTGACAGGTAAGAAATGCGCTGTCTTTGTCAACCTATCAACAACTACCCAAATGGAATCATGTCCTTTGTTTGTCCTGGGTAGGCCAACAACAAAGTCCATGGTTACATGGTCCCACTTCCACTGTGGTATGGGTAAGGGTTGCATTGTCCCTGCAGGTTTCTGGTGTTCAGCCTTGACCTGCTGACACACAGGACACCTCAGAACAAACTCAGCTACATCCTTCTTCATCCCAGGCCACCAATACATGTCTTTCAAGTTTCGATACATCTTGGTGCTCCCTGGATGCATAGCATACATCGAAGAATGAGCTTCTTCCAGGACTAACTTCCTCAGGTCGTCCACATCTGGCACTATCATCCTTCCATGATAGCATGCCACCTGGTCATCTGACTCATGAAAACCTTCTCGCTTCTCATATCCAAACTCAAATCTGATCTGCTGTACAGAAACATCTACTTGTTGTGCCTCCTTTATCTGCTCTCTTAAGGTAGGTTTAATCTGCATCTCAGCTAACAGACCGGCTAACAATGATGCCTTCAACTGCACATTGTCATGCCTTAAAGAGATAAGCATATCTCTTCTAGAGCATACTAAGGAACTTAGTTGTGCCCTATCCATGGTTGATGTTGCTGATTTCCTACTCAAGGCATCTGCAACCACATTGGCCTTGCCCGGATGGTAATCAATCGTACAATCGTAGTCCTTGATTAACTCCATCCAGCGACGTTGCCTCATATTAAGCTCATGCTGAGTGAAGATGTACTTAAGGTTCTTGTGGTCTGTGAAAATCTGGAAAGTTTCTCCGTAGAGATAATGTCTCCAGATTTTCAAAGCATGGACCACAGCAGCTAACTCCAGATCGTGTGTCGGATAATTCTCTTCGTGTTTCTTAAGCTGTTGGGAAGCAAAAGAAATCACTTGGTTATCCTGCATCAACACACATCCAAGTCCATTCTTGGAGGCATCACAAAAGATTATATATTCCTTTCCTTGCTCAGGTAACACAAGCACAGGTGCACTTGTCAACCTCTCCTTCAACAGCTGAAAAGACTGTTGACACTTATCACTCCAAGCAAAAGGAACATCCTTCCGGGTTAACTTGGTCAAAGGTAAGGCTATAGAACTGAAATTTTTAATAAACCTTCGATAATAACCAGCTAACCCCAAGAAACTTCTAATCTCCGTCGGTGTCTTCGGTTGTTCCCACTGCAGAACAGATTCTATCTTTGCAGGGTCAACACGAATTCCCGAGGCAGATACCACATGTCCAAGGAAGGATACTTCAGATAACCAAAACTCACACTTGCTAAACTTAGCGTATAGCTTATGCTCTCTTAGCAAGGTCAAAGTCTGGCGAAGGTGTTGCTCATGCTGCTGAGCATCCTTACTATAAATCAGTATGTCATCTATGAAGACGACAACACACTGATCAAGGAAAGGTCGAAAGACTCTATTCATGAGTTCCATGAATGCAGCCGGTGCATTGGTTAGTCCAAACGACATGACCGTGAACTCATAGTGACCATATCTTGTCCTAAAGGCAGACTTAGATATGTCACTGTCCTTAATGCGGAGTTGATGATATCCAGACCTTAAGTCTATCTTAGAAAAGATTGTTGCACCACGCAACTGGTCGAAAAGATCATCAATCCTCGGCAAAGGATATTTATTCTTTATCGTTACTTTATTGAGTTGTCTATAATCAATGCACAACCGCATCGATCCATCTTTCTTTTTAACAAACAAAACCGGAGCACCCCAAGGTGAGGTACTCGGTCGGATGAAACCCTTCTCAAGTAACTCTTGAAGCCGTTTCTTGAGTTCTGCCATCTCAGCAGGCGCCATCCTATACAGAGTCTGGGCTATAGGTTTCGTATCTGGGACCAAATTGATCTCAAAATCAATTTCCCGGGGTGGTGGTATACCAGGAAGTTCTTCGGGAAACACATCCTCGAATTCCCTGACTATCGGAACTTCAGCAGGGTTGGAACTCTCCTTGGTAACATCTACCACATGGGCTAAGAATGCGTAGCATCCTTGCCTCATCAACTTATCAGCAACCATAGCTGATACAAGACAGGTGGGCAGAATCTTTCTTTCACCTTGAAAGATCCATGTGTTGCTTTCATCAGCAAACACTGCCAGCTTGGATTCACAATCTAAGACAACTCGATACTTTTCCAAGTTATCCATCCCTAGGATTATATCAAATCCTTGCATATCAAGCGGTATGAGATCCACTTGAATGCGATGCTTAGAAAAGAAAAGTACGCAAGGAGAGCATACTTCTTGCAGAACAGCAGACCCACTCAACGGAGTCTCCAACAACAACTTATCTGCCCTATGACTAGTTGTCATATTGCAGTTACGAATCACTCTTCGAGTGATGAAAGAGTGCGTAGCACCCGGGTCAATCAAAACAGATACTACACAAGATTTAGACATATCAGAATATAAAAGTTCCATCTGACCTGTCACCACTTGTGGATTGACCACTGCTTCTGGTGGGTTCATAGCATAGAACCTTGCTGTAGCCTGCTGTTGAGGTGGTGCTGATGATCCAGCTTGAGACGCTTGTCCACGTCCTCGAGCTGCTCCTTGATGTTGTCTATTCTGAGATCCCTGTCGATTCTGTCTCGGGGTTTGTTGTGTCACACCGACAGCCCTAAAACGACAATCCTTCATCAAGTGTCCCACCTTACCACAGTTGTAGCAACTCTTTTCCTGTTGCTGTGGTCTGGGTGGTCCAGTAACTGACACAGATGCAGAACTGTGCGTCCCTTGAAGCGGTTGACTTCGTCCTCTACCTCTGCTTGGTGTCCATTGAGTTTGAAAACTCGATCTGGGTGGCGGAGGGTTAGGTGCAGAGAATCTAGGTTTCTTGGAATCCCTAGATGAAGAACCCTGGAACTGTGGATATCTTTTATGGGTTTGTCTTTTCTCAACTACAGATCTCTCTATCCTTCGGACTGACTCAACGAAGGTAGAGAATCTCTCTCGGTTCTCTAAGGCAGACACTGGGGTAGACATGTCAGCATTCAACCCCTTCTCAAACCTTCTGATTCTTTCTTCTTCTGTGGCAGCCATGTGCGGACAAAATCGCAACAGCTCCATGAACTTAGCTTCGTATTCGCTAATGTTCATAATACCCTGTCTCAGTCTCTCAAACTGAGAGATCTTCTCGTCTAGGAAGGTCTTGGGAAAATATCTATTGATAAATTCCCGACGAAACTCTTCCCATGAGAACTCTGCCCCAGGTCTCTTCTGCTCTTCCATGTTCCACCAGTGACCAGCACTTCCTTTGAGAAGATAGACAGCATGTCTAACCTTCTCAGCTTCAGGGATGTTGAGGATCCTGAAGGCCTTTTCCAGCTCTGTCAACCACAGATCAGCATCTGCGGGGTCAGCAGTCCCATGGTACTCGGTAGCTCCGACACGACGTAGTCGCTCGAACGTCTTCCTGATACCTTGCCCCTCAGGCTGGGCAGGTACCCTAGGTGCAGGCATAGGCAACCTGTCGGTTATGTGTGTCATGGCAGTCATAAACTGCCCAAACATTGTCTGGACTGCTGGGTTACCCATGTCATCTGGATCAAACTGGGGTGGCTCTCTAGGTTGTTCTGGTACATGCTGTTCCAATCCTGGTACTCCTGCACCACCTTGAGGTGCACTAGCACTACTTTCTTCCACATTCTCATCATGTGGCTCTGACATCTTAAGTATCTTCTTCTCCTGAGGAGTAGAAGATTCTATTAGATAAGGAAGGAATACTAAAGATAGACTCGACTTCCTAAGTCCTATGCCTCTGTAGACTCGAATGAACCTGGAGCTCTGATACCACTTAATTGTGGGCTCCGATCTCCAAACCACGAATTAATCCCGATTTAATCATGTGCGGAAGCAATCGGTAAACAGCGGAAGACAAAAATCACGGGAATTTAAAACTTTTTGAGACAAGAGCCTGAAACCACAAACCTTTTCCATAGAAAAAGGATTTAACTGTTTACATCACTGACAATTACTTCTTGAGTAATTACATACAACATGATACCAAAACTCTCAAGAATTCATACTCCAAAACACTCCAGGACCTGAGAGTACAGAGGACACATAGGACTTAACTCTAACTACACCATGAAGCAGGCTAGATCTCCACCTGAGATATTTACTGCTCCTGATGCTGCTGTTGCTGGGATTGTTCACCTGAGTTCTTGTTCCTTCGTCTTCGACGACCACCTAAAAAGTAGGAGTCTACGGGGTGAGACAATTATACATAATTGCCCCAGCGAGAGTTATAACTCTCCACTAGGCTTTATAAGCAAAGCAAGGAATAACTAAAGCAATAAGAGCCTTCAAGATATTCACTGGGTTCTGATGATAAGCAAGAGTTCAATCAATATTAAAATATGAGAACATCTATGCTATTCAAGGTAACATCAATCAAATAACTCATAATTAACTCTAACAGATATACTACGCTGTTGTTTATGTTTTTCCAAACATTATTATGCCCTGTGGAGATGAGGCATACCACTCATACTCCAACTGATCGCTAAGAAGTCACATCAGTATCATACATAGGTCATTAAGAGAGCCGGATTCTTATGACCTCATCTTCCTCAGTCAGTTAGAGGATTGATTGTTTGACATCTGGCGGGATGTCTTTATAATAGCTCACCAGGGTACTCTGGTCCTTCGCTATTTTTAGAGTTACAGTGGCATTTTGTACTCTCTTCACTATCGGAAGATTTCTTGTTTATCTTTCACCGATACGGTATTTGTGTCTTTAAGGGAGTGTAGATATACATCTCACCTCTAGGACTTTATGGTGGGGTCTGATGGACTACTAGAATCTACATCATCCTCTCACCTTTTCTTTTATAGTGAAGGTATGATGGACTACAAGAATCTACATCAAATACCTACACTAGGATGTAAGGTTCTACACATCCATGTACCCCACATACTCAAAAGTATGTGCTCCAGGAGTTCCCTTAGGAAGACCTGTTTCACCATCATTTAGACAACTGACAATGATGGATCTATGATCAGGGCTCTACATTTCACTTGATTAGTTAGGTACATTCAGTATTCCAATCATCATACAGTAACACAGCTATATATGAGAATACAAAATGTAACAGGCCTAACTTATCACAATTATCAGATATTCATCTCAAGTCATCTGTCAAGCATGACCTTAATAACATTTATGGCTCTTACAGCCCATAAATCACAAAGGATGTCACTTAGCAGTGCATCAAGATGGTTCACTATTCATAAAGCATAAGACATGCCTTTAATGAATATAACATGGTATTCCATACCTGGGTGTGACCATCATCTCATAACAACCTGCATGGTTAACTCAACAGATAATAGTAACAATTCAGTAAATAGGAATACATTCCCAATCAGGGTTTCACTTGGTTTCACCCTCAACTAGGGTTTCACATGGAATCACCCTCAACTAGGGTTTCACATGGAATCACCCTCAACTAGGGTTTCACATGGAATCACCCTCAACTAGGGTTTCACATGGAATCACCCTCAACTAGGGTTTCACATGGAATCACCCTCAACTAGGGATTCCACATGGGTTCACCCTCAAAATTCTGTGTTTTAAGGTTTACTATTCACTCTATGGTGAATTGTACTCATTACAACATCATGTAAGAGAAACACCATCATTAAGACTCTTCATTAGGATTAGGATCCATTAGATATCATAATTAGGGTTTCCATGACCTCACATAGGTGGGTCATTCCCTAATCATGCGTATTCATGTGTAAAAGAAGTATCTTACTAGATTTTTCCTCCTAAAAAGGGCACTTTCTCTCTCTAGGATACTTTCTCTCTCTAGAAACACTTTCTCTTTCCTCTCTCTAGTAGATGGTGGCAACACCACTCTAGATTAGGTTGAGACAAGTCTCCATTGACTGATATGAGCCAAGGAATCAACATCATGTGATTAGGGTTTAATTAGATTAGGGTTTTACCCCCTTTAGACCCTTCAAGGGTATTTTGGTAATTTGCCACATGATCACCATCATGGGTTAACCCACTAATCACATAGTCCCTTAATGACCTAGGTTACCATTAGGGTTTAGATTGAATCACCATTGAACTGATTACATCATCAAATGGTTAAGTACAAACCATCACCAATCTCCAAACGGTTTCAACCTTCAAACGGTTTCAACCACCTAAACGGTCTTGAGACCGTTTGGCCCTCAAACGGTCTTGAGACCGTTTGGATCCAAACGGTCTTGAGACCGTTTGGAGGTGAAGACCGTTTGGAAGGGTTGACTTCCAAACCGTTTGGAGCTTCAATCGGTTTGAGGTCGTTTGGACCAATCGACCTTGAGGTCGTTTGAGCTTAAACGGTCTTGAGGTCGTTTGAGCCCAAACGGTCTTGAGACCGTTTGGCCCCAAACGGTCTTGAGACCGTTTGGTCTCAAACGGTCTTGAGACCGTTTGGACCCAAACGGTCTTGAGACCGTTTGGTCCAAATGGGCTCAAACCGTTTGGACCTCCAAAAGGGTTCAAAGGTCACCAAAGTTCAAGGATATGTATGTTGAAGCCCTCAATTGGCTAAAAGTATGCTAACCACTTATTCATTGAGTCAATTAGGGTTAGCCTTAACCACTTAGACATCAAATTGACCCTCAATTGTAAACCAATTAGGGTTCAATCGTTCTCAATTAGGGTTTCAAGTTGATTGGTCATCAATGTTCAACAATGTGAAACAATTCAAGGTTGAACCTATCAATTGACCTCCAATTGGGCTCAAACTTGGCCCAAACGGTCTTGAGGTCGTTTGGACATCATCCAAACGGTCTTGAGACCGTTTGCCCAAAGTTTGACCAAAAACCAAGTCGTTTTGACTAAGGTTGAAGTCCAATTAGGTCAAAATCAGCAATTTTCAACAATGCATCAATTTCCTACAATTGGACCCTCAAACCATTAGATTAACTCAACCCTAGACCTTCAAACGGTCTTGGGTTGTGCCCAAACGGTCTTGGGACCGTTTGGTGGAACCCCCAAACGGTCTTGAGACCGTTTGGGTCCTTCAACCCAAAACTCAACAAGATCTATACTTAGAAAACATCAATTTGATTGTTTCACTAACCCACTGTAATTGGGCCCTCAATTGGTCAATTACCTTAACCCTAGACCTCCAAACGGTCTTGGGTTGACACCAAACAGTCTTGAGACCGTTTGGATGAGTTCCAAACGGTCTTGAGACCGTTTGCCCATCCATCCTTTGGACTTTAGTGAAAATTCATCAAGGTTTGATCTATTGAGTTGATCATCACATCAATACTTAATTGCAATATGATTTGGTGCCTTTGGACCTTCAATTGATCAACTATACCTGACCCCAGACCTCCAAACGGTCTTGGGGTGACCCCCAAACGGTCTTGAGACCGTTTGGGTGATTCCCAAACGGTCTTGAAACCGTTTGGGCTAAGCAACCCAAAATCTCAACTTAACTCATAGGAGATTCAGCACTAATTTCAATTAGGGTTTGCCCTATTAATCATCCTTCAACTCATGACTCGTTTGGAATTAATCCATAAAATTTGGTGAGTCGTTAATTAACATCATTATGAACAGTAATCCCAAACGGTCAGCGTTTAGTCAACCATCTTAAACGGTCTTGAGACCGTTTGCCCAAAAAGGGCAAATTAAACAGATTGCAAATCAGAATTTAATTCAATTCGTTTTGCTAATTGATTTTCTCATATCTCACGATTCCTTTGGAGTTAACCTCTCAAATTTCGTGGGTGATCAACCTACATAATTATGAACAAGATTCCCAAATGGTCTTCGCTTGGTCAACGGGACCAAACGGTCTTGAGACCGTTTGCCCTCAAACGACCCTGAAACCGTTTGCCCACCAAACGGTTTGAAACCGTTTTGAGCAATAGGTGGAGGTCGTTTGATAAAGTGAAAATCTGTGGATAAGCATAGGAATTAACGCCCTTATCTTCCACCTTAAGATCAGTAGCAGTTCTTCACGTTTTTGCTTGCAAGGATGCAAGGGAAGATAGGGAAGAAGAAGATCTATCAACTATATGCATAGAAAAGATGTATAATCAAAGCATAAAGTTTAGAGTTATAAAACCCACCTAAAGCTTGCTCCTTGAGCTCCAAGCTTTCGAGCTCCAAGCCTTTAATGGCGTCCTAGAAGCTCCACAGGTCGGCCAAGGTTAATCCTCCAAGGAAGGTTGAGAAAAGATGGCTAAAAAGATAGAATTAAGTAAGCTAGCCATGAATTTGCCCTTGAATCCGAATTCTAACCATGGAATTTGGGCAAGAAGGGGAATCCAAACCTACCTTGCACCCTTGGTCGTTTCTCCTGAGCTCCAGAGCAAGGCTTGGCCGTTTGGGAAAGAAAGGAAATGAATGGAACAGGGAAAGATCGTTTGCTCATTTGCAAAGGAAAAGCCTTTTTATAGCTTAAGCCTATTTCCTACTACAAGGACCTTTCAAATTCAAAAATCACATCTAGGTCCCTCCTTGTTCAAGGGCACGTCCAAGCCCATCTAATCTTATGCGAATCTCAAGAAAACTCAAGATCTAAGGGTAAAGGAATCCAACCTTCAACTAGGGTACATACAGGAAAGGGTTTTGTACCCATTTTAGGTGATTTCTATCACAAAGATCATTTTTCTCATTTAATTATTAAATGATGTATCCCTTTCATCATTTTTACTCTAAATGATGACAAGAGTCATAAAAGATGTTCTAGATGGTGAAATTACAAGTTGGACCCCTCAATTTGGGTAAATTGCACTTTACCCCAAATTAGGGTTTCTAAGCATGGGAATTGCTTCCACAGCTGCACCTTGGTGCTCAAGCTTGGGAAATCCCTCAAACTTTACCATAACCATTCACATGATGTTTCAACATCAAAGGAACATCTTATCTTGTGAATTTTGCAATAACAACCCTTAAACTGGGTAATTTGCACATAGGTCCCTGCATACAACACAATGCTACAACTTTATACAAAAAGGAGCAAAATTGAAAGTCAATGTTCCTGAGGAACTTAATTACATGCCAGGGAGTGTTCACAAGTATATTAATTACATATTTAGGCAAAACTTCCAGGGTTAGGTCATAACCCAGGTCAGGGGTGTTACAGGTACACCTTCTTGACAAGGTAAGGACCTTCCCATCTAGAACGAAGCTTTCCGGGGAAGAACTTCATTCTTGAATTGTACAGCCATACCCATTTGCCGGACTCAAACTCTTTCTTCTTTATGATCTTGTCATGTAGAAACTTGGTTCTTTCCTTGTAGTTCTTTGACATTTCATAGGCTTCATGTCGCATCTCTTCTAGCTCATGCAATTGAAACTTTCTTCTCATTTCGACACTCTCTTCATCAAAGTCCATCCTCTTCAAGGCCCACAGCGCCTTGTGTTGCATCTCAACCGGCAAATGGCAACTCTTACCATAGACAAGCTTGAACGGTGTAGTGCCAATCGGGGCTTTATATGCAGTTCTATATGCCCATAAAGCTTCATTGAGTCGAAGTGACCAATCCTTACAGTCCGGTCGCACCGTCTTCTCCAAAATGAGCTTTATCTCCCGATTTTCCAACTCAACTTGACCACTCGTTTGAGGGTGGTAAGGAGTAGCTACATGATGGTTCACCCCATGTCTCTTTAGCAGTCATTCAAAAGTGCGGTGAATGAAATGACTCCGGCCATCACTAATCACAGCCCTTGGAACACCAAAACGGCTAAAGATGTTGGATCTCACGAAATCACACACCACCTTGTGATCATTTGTCCTCGTTGCCACAGCCTCAATCCATTTTGACACATAATCGACAGCAACCAAGATGTAGACAAATCCAAAAGAAGGAGGGAAGGGACCCATAAAGTCAATCCCCCAAACATCAAACACCTCTACCACAAGAATAGGTGATAAAGGCATCATGTCCCTCTTGGAGATAGTGCCCACTTTTTGGCACTTGATGCAACTCTTGCAAAAGTCATGCGCATCTTTGAACAAAGTCGGCCAATAGAATCCACATTGAAGAATTTTGGCGGCTGTACGTTTCCCTCCAAAATGACCCCCACAAACTCCGGAATGGCACATAGATAAGACTTCTTGCTGCTCCATCTTCGGAATGCACCTTCTAATGAGTTGGTCCGGGCAATACTTGAAGAGGTGAGGGTCGTCCCAAATGTAGTTCTTTACCATAGCAAATAATCTCTTGCTTTCCTCTCTCGTCCACATGTTCGGTATCCTTCCACTGGCTAGGAAGTTCGCTATGTGCTTGTACCATGGCTTTTGGACAGATGAGACTAGGAGGAGCTGCTCATGTGGCATTGTCTCTTTGATTGGACTTTTCACATCAAATGGTCCATCAAGGCGGGAGAGATGATCTGCAGCACCATTTTCTATTCCTTTCTTATCCACAATTTCTATGTCAAATTCTTGGAGCAACAAAATCCATCGGATCAACCTTGGCTTTGAGTCTTTCTTGGACATGAGATACTTCAACGCAGCATGGTCTGTGTAGATTGTCACTTTGTTTTGCAAGAGATACGACCAGAACTTGTCAAGAGCGAAGATTACTGCAAGAAACTCTTTCTCGGTAGTCGTATAGTTTCTTTGAGCATCGTCTAAGGTTTTGCTTGCATAATAAATAGCATCAGGAATTCGGCCAATGCGTTGACCCAGCACAGCCCCCACCGCCATATCGGATGCATCCATCATGATCTTAAACGGCAAAGAGAAATCCGGGGGCTGCATGATAGGAGCAGAAATGAGCCTCTCTTTCAAATGACTGAAGGCTTCAACACATTTGTCATCAAATTGGAATTCAACATCCTTTTCAAGCAATCGACAAAGAGGTCTTGATATCTTGCTAAAGTCTTTAATAAAATGACGGTAGAAGCCCGCATGTCCCAAGAACGGTCAGACATTTCTTACGGTGGAAGGAACAGAAAGGGTGGAGATGAGGCCCACTTTGGCCTTGTCGACTTCAATGCCATCTTTAGAAACTCTATGGCCAAGAACTATGCCCTCGGGCACCATGAAATGGCTCTTCTCCCAAGACAGAACTAAGTGAACTTTCACGCACCTTTCCAGAACAGCAGCCAAGTGTAGCAAACATTCATCAAAAGTTTTCCTGAAAACTGAAAAATCATCCATGAAGACTTCAAGCGACGAATCAAGCATGTCAGCGAAGATTGAGGTTACACATCTCTGGAAAGTGGAAGGGGCATTGCACAACCCAAATGGCATTCTCCGGTAGGCGAATGTACCACTTGGACAAGTGAATGTCGTCTTTTCTTGATCCGCTGGATGCACAGCAATCTGAAAATATCCCGAGTATCCATCCAGAAAACAATAGAAACGTTGTCCAGCCAGTCTCTCTAGAATCTGATCAAGAAAAGAAAGTGGGTAGTGATCTTTCTTTGTCTTTTCATTGAGCTTCCGGTAATCCACGCACATTCTCCACTTTGATTGTTCTCTCACCGGCATAAGCTCACCATCGACATTTTTTGCAACTGTAATCCCGCCCTTCTTGGGCACAACTTGGATGGGACTCACCCATGTACTGTCAGAAATGGGATAGATGATCCCTGCATCGAGCAACTTTACAACCTCTTGAGTTACAACGTCCTTCAACTTTGGATTTAGCCTTCTTTGCATTTCACGGGTCGGTCTCGCATCTTCTTCTAAGTATATCCGATGCACACAAATGGAGGGGTCAATCCCTCTCAAGTCAGCAATAGACCATCCAATGGCTTGGATGTTCTTCCTCAAGACTTTCATCAAAGCATCTTCTTGCTCAGGAGAGAGAATGGAGGAAATGATTACCGGGAGGGTGTCATTTGAGCCAAGGAAAGCATACTTCAATCCTTCAGGAAGTTTTTTCAACTCAAGAACGGGGGGTGCTTCAAGGGAGTTTTTCAAAGGTGCCGAAATAGACGAGAGGTCCTGGCTTGCAGCCACTAAGGCTAGCTCGCACTCTTCATCATCCTCATCATCGTCGTCAGGGAACTCAACAATTGGTTCAAGACCTCTACCTTGAGTAGCAGTTTCAATCCACGCGGGTAGGAACTCTTCAAAAATCTCATCTAGGCATTCCACCAAATAACAATCTTCTTCGGTGGCCCCTATTACTTTGGCTGTCGTAGAAGACTTGAAAATGTTCAACCTGATCTTCATGTGCATGAATGTAACATACATGGTCCCCGTCCTCACATGGATCACGGCATCAGCTGTGGCTAAGAAAGGTCTCCCCAAGATGATTGGCACCTTTCTAGCTTCCCTTTCCATATCAAGAATGATAAAGTCGGCTGGGAAGAAGGCAGAAGTATCCTCATCAAGACGGACTAGCACATCATCCACACGCCCTCTAGGTGTCTTCACAGATCGGTCGGCCAACTGTAGAGTGCAATGGGCTGGCCTCAACTCTCCCATTTGGAGCTCAGCAAACAGATCATACGGCATCAAGTTTACGCTAGACCCCAAGTCAAGAAGATCCTGGTCTATGTGATGTGCCCCGATGTAGCACGAGATGATGGGGTCACCGGGGTCTTTTCTTTTCCGGGGGATGGTGTGTTGGAGAATGGAGCTCACTTGCTCAGTGAGATTGATCTTCTTAGGCGTCCTCCCTGTTGTCTTTCTCTTGAAGGTGCGCAATTCTTTAAGGAACTTTGAATAGGATGAAATTTGCTTGACTGCATCGAGAAGAGGCACATTGATTTTCACTTGCTTGAAGATCTCCAAGATATCATCCGCATGCTTCTTCTTTTTCTTTGCAGCAGAAGGTTCCTCAACTGCATCAGGATATGGAGGGAGTTGGGATCCCAAGCGGTCCAAATCAACAGTATCATCTACCGGTATCACTGGAATCACAGTATCACTGCTCGGCGTCACGGTATCAACACTGCCTCTCATCACAGTATCATCCATCCGCATCTCAGTATCAACCTGCTCTGCCTCGGTGTCATCTCTGCCAACAACTGTACCATGGGGTCTCTCCAAAGTCCTACCACTCCTCAATGTAGTCACAGCCTTCACATGCTCATGGGTGGTAGAAGGGGGAGCTTGTGGAGGTGGTTGTGGCTGTTGGGGTGGTGGAGGCCTTTGGTGAGGGGAATTGGGATTTTGGAGGATGAATTGGGGTTGCGGTTGTTGTTGAGGTGGGGGGTGATATTGTGGAGGCGGTTGTTGGTAAGTATGAGGTGGGGGTGGAGCATATTGATAATTGAGCGGTGCTTGAGGAGGCGGAGGAGCATATTGAAAAGTCCCATCATTGTTTGGATTCGGCATAGGTTGAGAGGGGAGTCTTCCTTCTTCTCTTCTAGCCAAAGAGAGGGAGATCTAATCCAGCCTCTGCTCAAGACAGCTTATAGATTGGCCATGTGCATTAACATCCTTTTTGACTTCATCAAGGCCTCTTAGCCTTCCAAGAACCTCGTCCTCAAATTTGGAGCTGTATCGTGGCTTCTGCTGCCCCTGTCCTTGTCCATCCTCATTTGATTGTTTCCACGAGAAATTTGGGTGATTCCTCCACTCGGAAGTGTAGGATTGGGACATTGGGCCCTGGTTGTTGCGGCCACCAAAGAAATGTAAGGTGTTAACTTCCTCGTCTACAGTCTCCACAGCCATTGTGGGTTGACTAGAAGAGCCACCCACTTGATTCTTCATCATTTGCATCATATCTGCCATCATTTTCATCATATCGGGGTTGGCGGTGTTGCGTGCGAGAGCCACGGAGGAGGGTGGGGAGGTGTAGTCCCGGCCGCAATGCCCCCCTTTTGTGGAAGCTCGGTGACGAGAGTTCTCGGCTAGATGCTCAAACAGCGGCCATGAGTCTTCGGGTGGCTTTGCCATGAACGTGCCCCCACAAGAAGAATCTACATTGTTTTGACTCTTCTCCTCAAGCCCAGTGTAAAAGGCCTGAACTAGCTGCCAAAGAGGGACCTCGTGATGAGGGCAGTCACGAAGCAACTTCTGGAACTGCTCCCATGCCTCATGGAAGGGTTCGTTCACTTTTTGGGCGAAGGACGTGATGCACCTTCTCATGTAGGATAACTTGGCTATCGGAAAGAACTTCTTCAGAAACTCATTCTTTACTTCATTCCATGTGACGAGCTCGAACCTCGAAACGTACCACTCCTTGGCCTTCTCTTTGAGAGAGAAGGGAAAAAGCGTCCGCCTAATCGAGTCGTCTGTGGCGGCGGGCGTACGGAATGTGGAGCACGTTTCCAAGAATGCATCTATATGGTGATAAGGATTTTCGTTCTCCATTCCGTAGTACGTGGGAAGAAGCCCCAAGAGTGCCGGTGGGATGGAAAACTGCTGCCCGGGCATCTGATCAACTAGTGTGGCGATGGGGGAATTGTAGTTTCCTGGCGTGAAATATTCATGAAGCGGGCGATGCGGCTGAGGTGGAACTATCGGTGGTGGGTCGTTATCGGCCATCCCGGCACCTCGGTGTAGATTGCGGCGCGCTTGACGTCTTCTTCTCCCAATCTCGGGGTCGTAAACCACCAAGTCGGTGCAAGTCGAACGCGTGTTGCGCATGCACAACTGTCACCTGCGCAAATCATAAACAAACAACAAAGAGCCAAGTTAGTGAGCCAATATGCAAGAGTAACACAAAAAATAAATAATAGCAATGGTGAGGGCAAAAGGAAAGGCTAAGCTACGCTATCTAACTAGGCTGAGCGCCTCTACTCCCCGGCAACGGCGCCAGAAAGCTTGGTGCGCTCCCGCTAGGGGGTTACAACACCGGCCAACTAGGGTGGCCGAGTGCAATCCACGAGGTCGGGAGGCACGGGAAGATGGATGGGATCCTTGCTTTCAAAATTTATATGGTCCCAAATCAAGTCTATCACTAAAACTAAAACAATGTGCCCACAAGCGTACGGGGTACTATTGTAGTATAGATCAAAGGCAAGATGCGGGGTCGAACCGCGGAGATAGAGGGGGCGCTAGAGTTGGAAAGTGTGAGCTATGTTCCTTATGCAGAGCTTAGGGTTTTTAGGGTTTGAAGGTTTGTTTGATTGATTAAACTAAACGGGCAAGTAGGAAAAGCAATGTGAAACTAAGTTATCAAAAGACTAAATTAGCAATCTGAGTTAACAAGCTATCTAAACAAGAGCAAGAACAGACTATACTAGACTAAGAAAGCAACTAGCAATTGAGAACCTAAGTTAACCACTAATCAAGATCAAAAACCTAAATTACCACTTAGCTAACAAAACTAGGCAATTAACTAAGTTAACTAAAGCAAATGAATTACACTAGCATTAACAAACAAACTAGGCAATTACGGTTTTAAAGCAATTAGATGAAGGAGGTGGGCCGTTTGGGAATGTGACCTTGACATTAATTGAGGGATGTCACCATAATAAGCAATTAGCATATTTCATTCTAGACTACCAAACCAAACAACAAGGTGGGTGCTATGAGAATGTACTCTATGCTACTAGTTGGAGAACTAGGGCTAGATGTAATTCTCATAGGACTCACCAAGTCTAGGTCTCTAGAATAAGTGGCATTAGTCAATTGAGGACCAAGGGTAAGGATGGGAGTAGAAATGAGGATATTTGACCTCATGCCACTAGCCACCTTAGCCTTTAGGAAATCCTAGGCAATTACACTAATCACACTTATACTAGTCGCTTAGAGCTCACATTTGCATGTAGGAAGAGAGGAATTATGTAGGAAGATAGGGGGCTAGCTAGGGATCCGAATTAAGGTCCTAGGAGCCAATCCTACGATGGCTACATAAACCAAAATCAACCTAGATGTAAATGTCTTCAAACATCACAAGGCAAGCAATTAATGCAATTAAACAACAATTACATGCACAAGCTATGGGAAAAGAGATTTAAGCAAAGGCAATCATCATAGAAGTGAAATATGTTCATTACAAATTATATTCCCCCAACATGGTATCAAAGTCACATTTTTGCCCCAAACAGCCCACCCAAGGGGGCTTAGATATACATAATCAAACTAGAAACAAAAGAAAGGGGTAGAAGAAGGGAAAACGCCATGAAGCTTGATGTAGTGGTCTCCTTCTTCACCTCCAAGCAGCTGTAGCCGTCCTCACTCTTCCAATGGTGCAGGGGTGCATGAAAATGGCGGGGGTTATGGATAGAAACCTATAGAAACTAGGTTTCTATGGTGGAAATGAGTGGAAAGTGGATGGAAATGGGGTAGATTGCAAGGAAATGGGTGGATTGGAGCAATGGAGGCAAGGAAGCAGCTAGGTTGCGGCTAGGGGTGCTCTAGAGGTGTCCCCCCTGAGCCCTAGAATCATCTATTGCTTATATAGGAGCTAGGGTTAAGTGGGGGCAAAATAGGAATGACAGTGGAAAAATGTGTAGGGTAGGTGATCACCACGGTCGTGGTGGGTGTGCCACGGCCGTGGTGGGGGTAGTGGTGGACGACCGTGGGGTGGTGAACACGGTCGTGGTGTGAAGAAAGTGGTAAAAAAACAAAGTAGGGTGGTGGCAACGGCCGTGGCGGAGTGCCACGGTCGTGGTGGGTAGCAAGCACCACGGCCGTGTTGGGTGACACGGTCGTTTTGGAGGAGTTGGGCTGACCGTGGGGAGGGGCCACAGGCATTTTGCTTGTCTTTTGCCACGGTCGTAGCGAGATGGCCACGGTCGTGGTGGCTCGGGGGAAGAACCTGTTGAACTTGGCTTTTGGTCATTTAATTCCCACGACCGTGGCGGAGTGCCACGGCCGTGTTCTCTTCTACTGACCACGACCGTGTTGATGGCCACGGTCGTGGTGTCTTCAATGGCCACGGTCGTGGCAGGGTTGCCACGGTCGTGGGCGATCTATGGATTCTCCTGTTGCAACCTGTTGGACTTTGGTAATAAAGCCACGACCGTGGCCTTGGGGCCACGACCGTGGTGAGGCTTGACTTCTTTAATTCTCTTCTAACTTTGTCAATTTCGGATGTCTTTGCTCGGGGATGAGTCTTGGCTACTGGAGATAGGTTGAGGGAGACTTTGGGGCCTTCTTTGGGTCCCTCTCTCCCCCTCGTCCATCTAAGCCAGGTCCAAGTACCTGGAAAGCAGTGCAAAGAACATCCATAAGCGTATTTGCGATGACAATCATATTGGGGGAAATAACATGTAATTCTAATGCATTTGAATGTGATAAAAGCACACAATGACACGAGATACAACCCTAGAATAGGGTTGGATCAGTCTTCTTATAGGCTTTGACTCTCTTCTTCGAGGGTAACCATCGCAATGTCGTAGCCCTAACGCATGTTCTCATTGTCGGCTTGGATGGATTTCCTCTTCTTCAACAGGTCTACCATCTCGTCCTACATCATTTTAAGCATCCCCATCATCATCCACTGATTGTTTAGAACTTCTTGGATGAAGTCTGGGAGTGCTTTTGTTCGTTCATCCAGCGCTTGCACCTACGTTGTTAGGTTTGACAATGAAGAAGAAAATGTAGTATTTATTTTATTGGTTTGTACATCAAACCTTGTACCTAAGGCACCCCCCCGCCAGGAAGGTGCTTGCTGGTGCTGTTGGTGCAGTTGATGCTCTGCGTGCATCGTTGACGAGCTAGGCATCATGGGCTGTGGAGGCAGTGGTGGTGGGCCTTGTTCTTTCTCCTTCGTCTCCTCTGGTTGGTCCATATCCACTCCACCGATCTCTATATCCAGTACGGCTATAGAGCCTTATCCTTCTGGCTCTGCCTCTAGTTTCATGCTGGGTTGTGGGTCGGCTTCTACGACCCTCTCTTTTCCCACCTCTGGCTCCACAGTAGTTGCTTCCTCATGTGGCTTAGGAGGTGTGGGTTCTACGACTCCCACTGGATCTTCTTGAGGTAGAGGCGTGGGGAGGGGTCGTTCTGCGGCCTTCTCACTTGCAGTTGGCAGAGTAGTTGTCTCTATTTTCTTTTTCTCCACTGCCAATTTCTTCCGCGTCTCCGAGCTCTTCTTCTTCCTTATCAAGGTTGGGGCACTTCTTTCTCCCATTGTATACACTAGATCTATAGTTGTGCAGTGCCTCGGTGCACATTTTCTATAAGTCGTCTTGGGTTGGCCGTAGCTTATGAGCTTCATAGTAACCCAATTCGGGAAGGGGGAGTGGTGTTTTTGACCCTTTTTGTTTGAAGTACACCTTCTCCCCCTTTACTTCCAGAATACCTTTGCTGGCTAGAGACTTGATGTCTATTCATTGTTGCCCCTCCATTTCTTTATATTTCTGGACCTGTCCTTCATCCAGTAGGTAATCAACAATTATGGTTATCTGGCCGCCCATGCAGAATGCAGAGTTTCTTTTCACATCCCCACCTACTGTCGCTGATAGATGCTTGATTAATATTTTATCGATATTTATCAGTTTTCTATTGATCGTGGAGTAGATGAGGAACAAATCTCCCTTTTCAAATGTCCCTGTCTCTGACCTTGCATCGATCATGTAGGTGGTGATCTTCTACATTATGTGGATGAAGCAGGAGGAAATTTGGAAGGCTTTGGAGTTTTTAGAACTATGTTTCTCCTCCTCAGTTAGTTCTCCCCACATCTTGGTGCTATAATATGTGATCGTCTCTCTTTCACTCGGGGCTGCAGAGTAGGCCTTGGCTTCTTCCTCCATTGTGGTGAAAATTCTATTCAGATCTGCCTCCGAGACCATGTGGGTTTCACCCCCTAGCCTTACTTGAAGCTGGAAATCTCCACCTCCTGCCCTTCATGTCTCAGTACTAGTAGTGACCTTCTTCAATGAGGATAGGAACTCTACGATCAACTTCCTATAGGATTTCACCTCAGGCGTGCATAGGACGCGTAGATTTGCACCTTCAAGGAACTTCATTGCCCTATCATATACCCCCATTTTCTTGAAGTCTTCCTCGTTTAGGTAACGTGTGGGGTAGCATTCTTTGTGCAGGTAGATCCAGTCGTAGGTAGATTGGTGTTATGCATCCCTGGGCACAAATTGAGGTTCCCCGAACTATGGAGATGTTTCTCCTACTGCCTCTTTGCCCTTGCTTTCCTCCTTCTTAATTGGTTTGTCGGCAACTTCTGGCTTCACCCTCTTGCTGCCTTTGGTTTCCTTGGGTGCAGCTTTGCTCTTTTTCCCATGCACTTGGCTCTCAGACTCTCCTGGATGGTACTCAGAGGTCTTGGTACCCTCAGTCTGTTCTGGTTCTTCTGGGAATTCCTCCTGTGGCAACTCCCCCAGTATCCTTCAATACTTCTCCAACCTTAGTTGTATTTCTACTCGTTTTGGCACTGGTAGAGAAGTGTTCTTCTTCAGTGCTTCTATCAAGACCTTAACTATCTTTTCTACCTCCTTCAAGGAAGTAGCCTTCTTGTATAGGGGGTTCCTGGTTGTTGGAGAAGACATTCTACAAATTTTTGAAAAAAATTGTTTTTATTTTGATTTAATAGAAGTTATTATTATTGCATTTAGCTCAGGATAGGTATTCAGTAAATTATTTAAGTTTCAAGCTCAAGGAGAGAGGATAGAAACTGCATTTGTGGTCTTGTAATTGCAGAGTACACTGTAGTCATAGTCTCTTGAAAGAGATCGTGGTCGTGGTTTTCTGAGTAAGGACTGCGGTCACAGTTCGTAAGGAAGGACCTTAGTCACGGTTGTCTTGTGTGGAACAACCGTGGTCGCGGTTTCTTTGGTAAACCTTACTTCATCGTGGTCATGGTTTTATGAGTAAAGACCGCGGTCACGGTTAAGATCATGGTCGCGATTTTCTCCTTGTCTTGCGCTAGTCGCAGTTCTAGTAGTCAGAGGAAAATATCACGACCGGTGTTGAGGTTTTTAAACACAGTGCGGTCGCGGTTGTAGAGGTGATGACCATGGCCACAGTTTTCCCCCTTCCGACCCTTCAGGTTCCTCCCTCAGTTCGATGATCCCTTCCTTGTTTTTGCCAACATCAGTCATTCCATTATTAAGGGTTCTCTTAGAGGTTATTAACAAATGATGTCGTGAGGCAGTCATGATAAACATCAAGGGAACCAAAGAGGAACCCCATTTAATCATCAGTTGCCAAGAATCGGAGCGAAAATGATCAATTTTAGGCGAGAAGGTGGTTCGGCGATGAGAAACGCACAGAAAAAGGTTCACCCCAGACATTTACCTCGACGACAGTAGTGACGGAGGAGACAAATGCAGATGGGGTGGTGATCGGGCGATTGTTGTAGACGCGGGTTGTCGGTCGCAATCGGAGCGGAGATTAGGGTTTAGTTTGGAAGAGACTGTGAGAGAAAAGAGATTAAGATGCGAGGGTTTAAGGGTATATATATGCAGGTAACTGTGACCAAACAAGTAAAAGGGAAAGACTGTTGTCGCATTTTTCATCCGGAAGAACCGCAGTCGCAGTGTTCTCGTGAATGAACCACAATCACGATGTTCCTAAGAAGATCGTGGTCGCAGTTTTTTAGTTGTTGCAAAGAACATCCGCGGTCGCGGTCTCGCATAGGCAAGAGCTAAACTGTAGTCGTGGTTTAGACTGTGACCAGATCAAATAAGGGTCGATTCTTTGGGTGAAACTTGAAATACTCAATAGAAAATGAAAATGTACATCAAAAAGAAGAAAAACTTAAACAAAGTGAAAGAGCAAGAGAAAACAAAGATTAACTTGGGTTGCCTCCCAAGAAGTGCTTGCTTTACAGTCTCTTATCTAGACTTTACAATTCTTTATTCCTTGGGTACTACAATTGAGCGTGGTGACTCTTCATTGCTTCTCTCATTAGGCTGGCTTGGTTCCTCCAAATTGATCTCACATCTTCTCGCAGAGGTCTCATCTTCGTAGAACCTTTTTATCCTATGGACATTAACCTTGAAGATTCTAGTTTTCTATCCTTAGATTTCCATCACTCCTGATGTGTAGATTTTAACCACAATGAAAGGACTTGACCACCTAGTTCTTGGTTTTCCAGGGAACAGCCGAATGCTAGAGTTGAAGCGAAGTACTTTGTCTCCTTCATGAACATCCTTATTCTTTAGGTGGGTGTCGTGCCACACCTTGGTCCTTTGTTTGTAAATTCTTGCATTTCCATAGGCATGCAATCTCAATTCTTCTAATTCTTGCAGTTGTAGATAACGTCCTTGGCCAGCTTTTCCATGTCCATATTCAGAAACTTAATCGCCCAGAGGGATTTATGCTCTAGTTCCAATGGCAGATGACATGATTTCCTGAATAAGAATCTATAAGGTGTAGTCCCTATAGGGGTTTTGTAGGTAGTTCTATATGCCCAAAGGGCATCATCCAACTTCATCTCCCAATCCTTGTTCTGCTAACTGTCTTTTCAAGAATTTGCTTAAGTTTTCTATTTGATACTTCTACCTGCCCCAAAGTCTGGGGGTGGTAGGGTGTAGCAACTTTGTGCTTGACTCCATACTTTTTCAGAAAATTTTTAATCTACTTCTCCATCACTAATCACAGTACGAGGTACACTAAATCTTTGAAAAATCATTTTCTCGAAAAGCTTTATGATATCTTTGGAGTCACATGTTTGGGTGGCTACAACCTCAACCCATTTTGAAACATAGTCGACAATGACAAGGATGTATTTATACCCCTGGGATGGAAGAAATGGGCCCATGTAGTCCACTCCCCAACTGTAAAAAACTTCTACTTCAACCCATTCTGCCATAGGCATTTCATTTCTTCTTCCAATATTACCTGTCATTTGACATTCCTTGCATGTTTTGACATAAGAAGCAACATCTTTGAACAATGAAGTCCAGTAGAAGTCAGACTATAGGACCTTAGCTACAGTCTTTCCACCTCCCAGGTGTCCTCCATAAGGTGAGGAATGGCATTCCCTTAAGATGTGAGGCACCTCTTCCTCAGGAATACATCTTCTGTACAAGTTATCAAAGCATCTATTAAAGAGCATCGGGTCATCCCAATAGTAATTCCTTACATCTGAAAAGAGTTTCTTTTTCTGATGATATGTTCTCTCTGAGGGTAACTCCCCACAAGCAAGATAGTTGCAGATATCTGCAAACCATGATGACTTTTGTTGTTCGACTTCTATCATAAGCAAAGCCTCATCTTCATAGTTAACGTTGACTGGCGGCTCATTCTGGTCTTTGATGACAATCCTTGACAAGTGGTCAGCAACTACATTTTCCACCCCTTTCTTATCAATGATTTTGTGATCGAACACTTGGAGCAGTAGCACCCACCCTAGCAGTCTAGGCTTGGTGTCCTTCTTTTCAATTAGGTATCTTATTGCTCAGTGATCCATGTAAACATTTACTTTTGCCCCAATCAGATAAGTCATGAACTTGTTAAAGGCGAAGACAATAGTGAGCATTTCTTTCTCTGTGGTTGTGTAATTTTTCTGTGCTTCGTCAAGAGTACGGCTAGCATAGTAGATGGCATGGTGTTTCTTGTCTTTCTTATTCCCCAGGATTGCTCCCACGGCACAATCACTAGCATCGCACATCAGCTCCAAGGGTAGATCCCAATCTGGAGCTTAAAGAATAGGTGGGGTTACAAGTGTTTCCTTCAATGTATGAAAAGCCTTCAAACAATCATTTGTCAAATCAAATTCGACATCTTTTATCAGCAAATTCGACAAGGGCTTTGAAATCATAGAAAAATCCTTTATAAATCTTCGATAATATCCAGCATGACCAAGAAAGATTTGTACTCTAGTCACAGACTTAGGAGGAGGCAGTTTAGACATAGCCTTGACCTTGCTGATATCCACTTCAATTCCTCTTTTTTGAAACCTTATGGCCCAGGACTATGCCTTCTTGTACCATGAAATGGAATTTCTCCTAGTTGAGAACTAAGTTCTGCTCCTCACAGCATTGCAAGACCAATGATAGGTTCTTGAAACAACCATCAAAATCTTTTCCGTAGACAAAAAAATCATCCATAAAAACCTCCACAATATCTTCTAGAAAATCTGAGAACATCGAAATCATGCAATGCTAAATTTTGAAGGATCATTGCACAGTCCAAACGACATTCTTTGGAAAGCATATGTGCCATATAGACAAGTGAAGGTGGTTTTCTCCTGGTCATTGGCAAAGATAGGAACTTGGTAAAACCCAGAATAGCCATCTAAAAAGTAGAAGTATTCGTGATGTGCCAGTCTTTCTAGAACTTTGTCGATAAAGGGTAGCGGGTAGCAATTTTCTTCATCGCCTAGTTTAGCTTTTGATAGTCTATACACATTCTCCACCCGGTGACATTCTTGGTGGCTACTTTCTCTCCTTTATCTCCTTTCACAACAGTCACCACCTCTTTCTTCGGCACAACATGAATCGGGCTTACCCAATTGCTGTCGCTGATTGGGTAAATGATATCTACGTCTCTTAGCTTAATGACTTCCTTCTTCACAACCTCTTTTAACATTTGATTTATATTCCTCTGGGGTTGAACCAGAGGTGTTGCCAATTCTTTCAAATGTATTAGGTGCATGCATAGGGTAGGATTAAGCCCCTTGATATCATCCACGGAATAGCCAATAGCTTGCATATACAACTTTAACTTCCTAAGAAGTCTTTCCAATTTCTCTTCATATAGATTAGCATTAAAAATAATAGGGTTTCTCTTTTCATGATCTAGAAATTCATACTTCAAACCTTTCGACAGTTGTTTCAGTTTTGGGTTGGGTTTAGGTGCCTTCTCTTCCTCTGGTGCCTATTCCAGAGAGCCATACTTAACCTGCTTGATTACTTCTTCCTCCTCTCTTAGATCTTTTTCATCTGAATTTAGGTAGTTGAGGATCTCAGTAATGTCGGGGTCTTCAACTTCTAAATCATGATTATTTAATGCCCTCATATGAGGGTCTACCACTGTGCTATCTTCTTTTACTTCTTCACAATATTGATTGTAGATGTCCATGAAGTAGGCAAATTTGATCAGATACGGTCCCTTCATGGCGTCTTTTACCTTGAAGTCAATGTGCTCATTCCCGACCCTCAGAGTTATGATGCCTTCAGCAACATCAATCAGATCCCTCCCGGTTGCCAGGAAAGGGCAGATGAAGATGATAGGGCACTTAGGGTCTTCTGCAGTATCAATGACAACAATGTCACACAGGATGAAGAATCTTCCCACGTGAATCAGAACATCTTCAACCACCCCCACGGGCCTTTTGTATGTGTGGTCTGCTAACTCGATTCTCATATTGGTCATGACCATATTGTTGGTATGTATGCCCATAGAGCAAGTCATATGATGATTGTAATGGGATACTTTGTAAATGATTTGAATAATAATAAAGGCAATTTCCGATCTATATGTTTAAATTGTTTCTGAGATGATGGTGTAACATGATAGATGTCTAAAGAATGTTTTGACTCAATGACGTATGCTTTTAGGTTAAGGACCTAAACAATGAGATCATACAGATGTTAAGAGTATACATTCTTGTTTAGTCCCTAGTCAGTTGTTATTGTGGAAATAACCATAGACATCAATAACACTGAAGACTAGATTGTGTGTTGGTTGATGATAGAATCTCATTAGTCATGATATAGTGATATCAAACCAAGCACATAGGTACTTGTTAGAGAACAAGGTACCAGACAAACCCACCGTGAGAGTGACACATGGAACCATGACATGGTAGTCACAGTCAGCTCTCACAGTGATGGTGGTGAGTGTGATTCTTAGACCTGAAATCACTACACTCAACACATGTCATTGGGTACACTTTGACATCATCAAACACAGTCCTGAAACATGGGTTTTTATAAAGGTGATGATTGGGTGGCTTTGACACATGGGGATTTTGAGGGGTGAGTGATAGATATGGGATTTGTGCCTCCTGAGGGAGTTTGATATCCTTGGCCACTTGATGAGTAGGATTGAGAAAGGCATGCACATGCACGTGTGAATCAATATGTGATATTGATGTCACACACATCTCACCCAGTCTGCTCTGAGATCAAGGAAATGAATGAATGTTGACAGGATGATTGTTCCATGCCTCGAGTTCATTCAGGATATCAATGGCAAAGGAATTATACATTCACTATAACATCATTCACGGATTGTAGGATTGAAAGTTGTTCTCCAACTTTCTATTTCACTTGGGTAGAACTGATGTGTGACTAGGTACCACTCTTTGCTTATGAAGTCATAAGTGTTATGGACTTTCACTGCTAATGTGAAATGGACATGCATGGTCACACACATAGGATTTAATCTGTAAGAGGAGTTTTGTCCACAAACAATGTTTAGATTGATTAATAAAGGAGTTTAGTAGTTCAATTAAACATTCAATTAATCGATAGCTCAATATCATAATGTTCAAGGTGTTGAACGCATTGATTGGAGTATCGGAATGATTGAAATCACAATTGACTGATTCTGCAAAATCTGCACTCCCAACCAATCGGCTCATGTGATGAACCGATCGGCTGAGCTTGGTGAACCGGTCGGCTCAAGTGTTGAGCCGATCGGTTCATGGTCAGGATGAAACGATTGCTTCAAGTGTTGAAACGATTGATTCAACTGGTGCAACCGAACAAGTTGGGAAAGTAGGATTAGTGAGAATTATCCTTGCGTTTCACTTGCACAATTTGATTGGAACAAGGATTGGTATTTGATACCAATTAGAAACAAAAGAAGGAAAGTCAGTCGGGAACTGATTAGGACCACCAACCGACCGGTTCAGGAATAAACCGGCCGGTTCATGGGTCCCAATCGATCGGTTGAGTTGTCAACCGATCGGTTCAAGTGCCCAAACGATCGCTTCAGGTTGCGAGTTGGTTGCTTTTGTGGAAAATCTCGAACCTTTCTACTCTTGCTTTTAGTCCCATATTGCCGGGGACAGAGAACCCTGTCCCGTGACCCGCCTATATATATAGGGGTATTGGGGGATTCTCAGGGATTCTCAGAGTACAACTCAGTGCAATATGGTTACTCCTCAAAGTTGTCGTTCTCTCTGGTTTTGGTAACCGAGAGAGCCCGAGCAAGTGCTACCCGAAAAGGGAGGCGCAACAAGGGAAGGACAGTTGCAGTTGCAACTGGTAGCAGGAGAGTGTGTTGGCGACTAGTACGCCGACAGGAGGGTGCGACTCCTTCCGGTTCCTTGTGCGACAACGAGATCGGAGTTCCAGGCGGTCTATGTGGACGACTATAGAGGCGGGAGACCTCTGCCGCTCGGAGGACAATTGTCAATCCCGACAGTCCCGGTGAGACTAGGAGTCTTCAGTCCTGGTGTGACCAGGAGCTACACAGACACCATCTAAGACCGGAGGTGAAGACCGTGCAAGGCGTGAGGTACTGTCGTCGAGCAAGCCTCGGGACAAGGTATGCATCCACAAACCATCTTTCTTATTGTATAGACGTTGACGCGATTCCTTTTGTTCTGGGTTTGGGGAGAAATTTTTTATTTCCACTGCTTCTATGCCTCCTCTAAAACCCAACAGTGGTATGAGAGCCACGTGAACTGCTCTATATTTTAGGATTATCGATATGATCGATTTTGGTTTGTCGCCTTTATTTATTGCATGCGATGCGAATAATATCGACTTTATACATGTCCAATCCACAAATCCCAAATATAAATATATGATATGTAATATTAATGCACTCGATACACGTCACCCTTAAATGAGTTTTGTGGTGGATGTGTAGCATGATTATGGCCTATAAACCCCTATATCTATGTGTTATTGTATGTGGTTTCTTGCATCTCGGTCTGCGCATCGATTCCCCTTCTCTTATTCCTGATGTAACTCGAAATAATTTGATAATTCTTTTCCTACCTTTGCTCCCCCCGAATGTAACTCGGGGTTTCACAATTAAATTGTAAATAGGATAGACTTTATTTCCTATTATGTCAAAGAACGGCGGAAAACCTGAGACGATCGTTTCAAGGCGTGAACCAATCAGTTGGTGATCCAGACGACCGGTTCGAGGAACGAGACGAGCGTGTGGTGACCAGATGAGATGCACGACGACCGGTGAACCGATCGGCTGGAGGCACCAGTCGATCGGCTGGTGGCACCCGAACAACCAACCTGATGGAAAGCTGATCGGTCATGGAGATGAGCTGATCAAACCCAGAAAGGCAGGCACATATTTCATCTTGTACATGTTGCATGTGATGTAGACCTAGATGACCGTGATTCCTCTTGGCTCGAGGAATCACAATAGGATGGCCATAATCATTGCTTTTTATCGGTTTGCATGTTTCTGTTTGATATAGCATGTATATGATACATACTATATATTGTGGTGATTAGATATGTATATGTATATAAAAAAACCAAATCCCTCATTAAATATTAAGTTTTAGATGCCTTCCAAATGCGACACATGTGAAAAGCTTGATCGACCAAGTGTGGGAACGCCCAAGCGTGGTGCACCATCTATCTTGTGGAAGTGTGAAGGATGAATGTGTGGGTCTGCCCAAGCAGGGTACCTGTTCATCGTGTTGGCTTTGGGCCGGACTTAACAAGGTGACCTAGATAGGATCTAGTGCCTTGAGGCATGGAGATGAACATGGCAAGGAGATGCATATGACATCTTTCAAGAGTTGCATATGATGCAATTGGCAAGAGTTGCCTACCTAGAAGATCTGAGTTGTGGGTGACAGCCCAAGCTGGTCAATGGCTCAGAGGATTTCAGGATCTTGACCCACTAGAAGATTGTATGTTGCAATCCTCCGAATTGATGGTGAGGGCTGTAATTTTGAGTCAAAATAGTGGGAGCGGTAATTAATTAAAGGCCTAATTAACTATCATCAAATTTTATTCAAATCAAATCAAAAGGAGTTTTTACAAATGCAATTTTCTCTTGTCGAATGGAAAAAGAATCATCTTTAATAATGGGAAAATTAATTGAGAACAAATTCCATAACTGGTAGAGGACTGTGAGAAGTGTTCTACACAATCCAGATATACCAGGAGCCTTTGAATCCACTCTATGTACGCTTAATGCGTTGGTGAAGAAGAAAGTAGGTAAGGGAGAGAAGGGTTCTCTCGCCAAACCAATTTCTTCTACATGGAGAGGATGGAAGGAACAATGGAAGAAGAAATCAGAGATAGAGATCTCTACTTCTAGTGTATACGTGATAGAGATTAACTTTACTACTTCTTCGTCATGGGTACTTGATACCGGATGCGGATCTCACATTTGTTCAAATGTGAAGGATCTTAAGAGAAGTAGGTCTTTAGGGAAAGGCCAGGTTGAGCTACGTGTTGCCAATGGGGCAAGTGTTTCCGCCAGTGCCGTAAGAACGGATGAGTTAACTCTACCAAGTGGGCTAATAATAGAGTTGATGAACTGCTATTATGTACCTGCCATAAATAGGAATATCATTTCCGTCTCTTGTTTGGACAAAGATCAATTTGAATTTCTTATTAAGAATGGAAAATGCTCCATTTCTAAAGATGGGTTTTTTATATGGCAGTGCCCCAATGTCTTATGGTTTATAATTGATAGATTTGGAGACAAGTGTATACAACGTAAACACCAAAAAGCAAAAACTCAACAACTCAAATGAAACATATCTTTGCCATTGTCGTCTAGGGCACATAAATGAGAAGCACATTTCTAGACTCCATAATGATGGTTATCTAGACTCTTTTGATTATGAATCAATAGAGACATGTGAATCTTGTTTGTTGGGCAAGATGACCAAGACTCCCTTTTCAGGTAAAAGTGAGAGAGCTAGTGATCTATTAGGACTCATACATACTGATGTATGTGAGTCTTTTAGAACTAATGCCAGAAATGGGTATCAGTACTTCATTACCTTCACTGAAGATTTCAGTAGGTATGGCTATGTGTACCTGATGAAGCATAAGTCAGAAACCCTTGAAAGGTTCAAGGATTTCATGAACGAAGTACAGAACCAACTTGGTAAAAGTATTAAGGCACTTCGATCCGAGCGAGGTGGGGAATACTTAAGCCAGGAGTTTGAGGACCTTCTGTGAGCCCATGGTATTGTATCACAATGGACTCCGCCTGGACCACCACAGCATAATGGTGTGTCTGAAAGAAGGAATCATACATTGTTAGATATGGTGTGATCAATGATGAGTTTTGTTGATCTTCCAATTTCCTTCTGGGGTCATTCTCTTGAAACCGCCGCGTGTACACTTAACCGAGTACCATCTAAATCGGTTCAAAAACACCATATGAGATATGGACTGGGAAGCGTCCCGATTTGTCTTTTCTGAAGATTTGGGGTTGTGAGGCTTATGTTAGGAAAATGTTTCCTGAGAAGCTTGGACCCAAATCCGATAAATGTGATTTTGTTGGATACCCCAAGGAAATGAGGGGATATTATCTATGCCACCCTACTGACAACAAAGTGTTTGTTGTCAGGGCAGATGTGTTCCTAGAGAAGGAATTTATTTCCAAAGGAAGCAGTGGGAGGAAAATAGAGCTTGAAGAGGTTCAAGCCGAACAAGAAAACATTGAATAGGTAGATGTACGAGAGGAAAATGGAGATTCACAAGGTGTTGTGGAATCTCAATCTCCTCAGGTAACACAAGGACCTCGCAGATCTAGTAGGACCTGCCTTGAACCTGAGAGGTTTGGATACCTTGTAACTCAGGAAGGTGGTGAGTTGATCATAAATGATGATCCAACTACCTACGTAGAGGCTATGGAGGGACCAGATTCTGAGAAATGGCTTGAGGCCATGAGATCCGATATGGAATCCATGTACTCCAACAAAGTATGGACTTTGGTGGAAGCACCCGAAGGGGTAAAAACCATAGGGTGCAAGTGGGTCTTCAAGAAGAAGACCGACATGGATGGCAATGTGCAAACGTATAAAGGCAGATTGGTTGCAAAGGGATTTCGACAAGTTCAAGGTGTTTACAATGACGAAACCTTTTCTCCAGTTGCCATGATTAAGTCCATCAGAATCATGCTTGCTATTGCAGCTTATTATGACTATGAGATTTGGCAGATGGATGTTAAAACTGCATTCCTTAACGGGAATATAAATGAGGATGTGTACATGACACAGCCTGAAGGTTTTGTAGATCCAAAGAATGCCAATAAAGTCTGTAAGTTGCAAAGGTCAATCTATGGATTGAGGCAAGCATCTCGGAGTTGGAATCTTCAATTTGATGAGGAAGTCAAAGTGTTTAGCTTTGCTCAAAATGAAGATGAACCTTGTGTGTACAATAAGGTTAGTGGGAGCTCGACCACATTCCTCATATTGTATGTGGATGACATACTTTTGATGGGTCATGACGTCTTAGCCTTAGACAAGGTAAATGGAATCCCAGAGAAGGAACAATGTCATTTTCCCTTATCCCCAGCAATGGTGACAAAATGTTGACCGCCCTAAATCGCACATCCAAAAGATGTGGATTTAAAGTAGTTAGACTTTTTAAGAGATAACCCGACTCTCAGGCCCCTGTAACGATAAACGGGATTTGATGTAGCAATCAGGGTCGAACACAGGGACAAGGTTGGTAGTGTAAGAATGCGGAATCTAACACTCTTATACTCCAGCCGAAGAGGATTAATAAAGGTGTTCCCTAAGGAATGACAATATCCAAAGAAAGAACAAAAGAAACAAAAGAAATAAGATGAAACAAGTATATGGAAGGAAACCTAGGTCAGAGTTCACCTACTAAAGCATATCACCAGCATGCAGAATCGTCTCTCTCTCACACGTACTCTTACCAAGATTACAAGCAACCATCAAAAGTGTCCATTCCACTCTCTCTCTCAAGATGATGAAAGATCTTAGTCTTAGGGTAGCCTCTCTCATGAGATGACCACATGTAAACTTCACAACATGACATATGGTTTTAAAGCCCTAGCATTCCAACAGTCTCGTGCATTCATACTACTCCATGACACATGATAAAAGCGATAGTACTCTCTCTAGATATCAACAATTGAACATCACAAGATGGTAGCTAATCATACAAGTGAAGCATTAAAATAGGTGCATGGAGATAATCTTGATAAGAATATGTATATTCAACAGAAAGAGACAATATAATGTTGGGAGAGCCTTAGTGGCTACTCCCAACCCAAGTTAAGGTGTTTAGCTGCTCATGCTTGCGGACACCATAACATCATTACAGAGGGACATATGCATGAGATGCCCACAAAGAGAGAAGGGAAGTATAGTAGGAGAGAATGATAGATCTAAAAAGGAGGAGACGTGATACGATACAATACTCCTACAGATATGGATTTATCATGTGGATGGCGTGGATGGTCTTCTTCTCTTGAAGAAGGGGTCTTCAATCTTCTCTCTCCTTAGCTTCTGCCTTTAGAGATGCAAGACTGATGGATGGGATGGTTTGGGATTAATCTAGAATGCAACAACACTTCATGGTCCTCTGGATCAGATTATCTGATCTGATGTCTTGAGAAGACAAATGGGTGCAATATTTATAGGCACACTCCACCGACTTAGAACTGCGGTCACAGTCTAGTGATAACCGCAGTCGCGATTTGTTCCTTGTTTATCTCTTGTCATGGTCCAGCTTGGTTGTGGTCTTCTAGTATCCGCAGTCATGGTGATGTGATAACCGTAGTCGCGTTCTTTTGATAACTGCAGTCACTGTCTTATGGTAACTGCGGTCACAATTTTGTGATAACCACGATCGCGGTCATCCTTATTTCCTGATGATCAAGGTCTCTGTGGTACTCTGGAACCACGGTCGCAGTTGAGAAATAAGTGGACCGCGGTCGCTGTCCCCAAAACCATGACCTGAGATGTGGAAGTTCCTGAAAACATGTAAGTGAGGCTTTAGTCAAAAAGATAGACAACTTATGTGAAAAGCTATCAAAAGCTATACTAAAAGTGGTGTAAAATATATATAGAAAGTACGTAAAGTAGAGTGTTATCAAGCATATATACCAACGTCAACAACAAGGAACCTCCAAGACGTAAAATGTAAGGATTAGGATATAGATAATGCAAAGTAGTCCCTTAGGATACTCTCCCATAGAACATAAGGAGATCTAGACTTACACCCATGGACAATTAAATTCCTTTCAGACCAAATATAATATCATGCTAGGGAACATAGAAGTTTTGCATTACATCCTCCAACATCACTAAGCTAAGACCAATCATGAGGTCAAGAAGTCAAGGAATAGAACATTGATATCTCATCAATTATCATAGTTATGAGGGGGGAAGAAAATATAATATGTTTGCAACTTTCTTATCATCTCTACATAGGAAACACATCGAAGTTGCAGACAACCCCATTCTTCTAACATAATATGAGGTAGGAATTTTATCCAACTTGCATTTACACAAGTGAAACAAACATTTCTTTTGCTCCCTAATACTCCAAATCCAATCAAAGTCAAAGTCTTTCGTTCCCCTAACTCTGATACAGTCTAGAAACAATCTAAGGGACACTTTCTTATCTTCCTTAAGACAAATAGCTTCTTCATCATGAAACTTGATATTAGTTCTACTAAGAACCTTAAGAAGAGCTTCAGGGTTTCGGTTCATAGGTACAAACCATTCTTTATCATGAATAATAGAATTGAAACAAGAATTAAAAATAAAAATGTTCTAATCATCATAATCTTATCAACAAAATCTTTAGGGAATTGACCGTTGATGCAGGGATCAAGCCACAACTTAAACATGTCATCATATCCAACTCAAAAATCCACTAGAGACATATGGTGAGGTCTGACCTTTAAAGCTTCACTGAAAGGCCAAGCATGACTACATGAATTAGAGACATTCGAAAAAGCATTTTTCTACAGATACTTTTCATTAACCCAATTCACCATAATGAGTCTTTTTACTTAGAAATATCCTAAGAATTTAGCATCAAGCATGCTTTAGTAACATCCTTACTTCTCCTGAGGCAAAGGCTTCCTTCTTTCTTGAGGAAAGTAAATTTTTTCCAACAAACCAAGTGAAGGCCCCTACTACGTTTAGAGCTTCCCTAGAAAAAATCTCTTCAAATCTTGTCAATGGTATCCATCCCAGATGAGTGGATTTAATGAGCTCAACCCTACCAGCCAAAGAAAGTAATTTACTCTTATAGGACTCAAGAGTCTTTCTCTTAACCTTATCAATAACGTTAGAGCATTAACTTTTAGGAAGCTTACCCAAAAAGATAGGGCAACTTAAAAATTTTGATTCACAAGCAATCTTCATATCAAGGACACTTAAGATATCAGAAGTGTGAGCAGATTTGCCAAAATGAATTGAGCTTTTATTATAACTAGTA
Source organism: Alisma plantago-aquatica (assembly GCA_963693085.1). Classification (NCBI taxonomy): domain Eukaryota; kingdom Viridiplantae; phylum Streptophyta; class Magnoliopsida; order Alismatales; family Alismataceae; genus Alisma; species Alisma plantago-aquatica. The sequence goes on from OY856413.1 coordinate 814,652,118, forward strand.
AGGAGCCCCGAAATTATACCAATGTTATTTAGAATTCCATAAGACAAATAGCATTTTAAGAACTTGCCTTTATGAAGATAATGATCATTTGCAAATATGAGGTGAGATATAGAGAATTTTTTAGAAACTTTGATGGGAGCAAATTTATTATCACCCATCGCTGCCTTAGATAACTTGGAGAGACCCAACATAACTATCATGAGAAGGTAAGGTCCATGGGGTCTCCTTGATGGGTGCAATTAGAAGGAAAAATAGGTTCATAGGTTTCTCCATTGACCAAAATTTGAGACAAAGTAGACCTAAAAATAGCTTCAACCCAATTGATCCAAATGATAGTAAAATCCATTCTGAATAGAATAGAAAAAAGGAATCTCCATATAACTGGATCATAGGCTTTAGAAAATCATCTGGGATACACATATTCTGATTGGGAGAGCTCCTGAAATTGCTAAGAATCTCGTTTATTAAAAGAGTTGCATCTTTGATGGTACTATCTTTCACAAAAACACATTGATTCTGATCAATAATGGAGGGAAGGACACCTTGAAACCTATTAGCAAGTGCTTTTCAAATAATTTTGTAGAATAGATTGCATAAACTAATAGGTCTTAGGTTTTTGATATTACTAGAATATAAGCCTTTAGGAATTAAAGTAATAAAAATCTTGTTGGCCTCCTTCAAAAGACTCCTTTGCATGAAAAATTCCTGAGCTGTAACAAACGCATCATCACCAATAAAATGCCAATAGTTTTTAAAGAAAAATTCATTCAAACCATAGGGTCTAGGAGCCTTGTCCACTTTCAAATTAGACACAATATCATCCACTTCTTTCCTTAAGATAGGAGCAATAAGATCAATCTTTGTTTTATCATTCAAAGTACTACCCATCCAGTCAGCTTGCCAATACCTCCAGTCTTCCTAGAGTTATTAAAGAAGTTATAATAGAAGTAGACAATATAATTATGAATAATGTAGGATCATAAGACATGTTTCCATCAACATCAATACTTCTGATATGATTCAATTTTCTATGGGTTTCCATGGAGGAGTAGAAAAAACTAGTGTTAGAATCCCCTTCCTTGAGTCACTGCACATGAGATTTTTGCCTAAGAAAAATATTCTCCTCAACAGAAAGGGCATTTTAGATAACAAGAAGATATTTAGCCTTTTCTCTAAGAGAATCATATTAGGGAGAACGGTCTGCTTCAAATTGAGCTATCAGAGCTCTTGCTTGGCAATAAGAGATTTCACATGAACATCTCCAAAAGATTGTCTTGCTTGGCAATAAGAGCTTTCACATGAACATCTCCAAAAGACTTTCTTTCTTGGCAATAAGAGCTTTCTCATGAACATCTCCAAAAGACTATTTGTTCCACTTCTTAAGAACAACTTTTAGATTACTCAACTTCCTATACTGACAAAAAGTGGCATAGCCCTCTACATCATAGTTACAAGAAGTTTCCACAATAGATAAGAACTACTTGTGATAGAACCAAGAGTTAATAAAACTAAATGGTGATTTAATAACTCTAGGATTACTAATATTCAAATAAATCCTTCAATGGTCACTAACCATGTTAGAAACCACTACACCAAAATATTTAGGAGAAACTTTATAAAGTCACCATTATGAATGATTTATCAATCTTATTATTAGTAAAGTTTACCAATATTCAAATAAATCCTTCAATGGTCACTAACCATGTTAGAAACCACTACACCATAATATTTAGGAGAAACTTTAGAAAGTCACCATTATGAATGATTTTATCAATATTATTATTAGTAAAGTTTAGTCCATCCTGGTGGTTATCCCAGGTATAGAACAATCCACTCGAGTTCATTTCACATAAGTCACAATCAAGAATCCCATATGCATCAGCCATCGGATCCATCATGTACGCTATGTTGTGCACACGCCCAGATGTCTCGTATGCTCTCAGCATGACAAGCAGGTACTAGTCAGATCTCGGGGATGCTCACTGGACAGCTGTGAAGAACATCCTCAAGTACTTGCAAAGGACTAAGGATCAGTTTCTTGTGTACGGCGTTGAGGAAGAGCTGGTTGTAAAGGGTTACACCGATGCAAGCTTCCAAACCGATAAAGATGATTACAGATCGCAGTCAGGATTTGTGTTTTGCCTTAATAATGGAGGTGAGCTGGAAGAGTTCCAAGAAAGAAACAGTTGCCGATTCTACTACAGAGGCGGAGTATATTGCTGCTTCGCATGCAACAAAGGAGGTTGTGTGGATCAGGAAGTTCATTTCTGAACTTGGTGTAGTTCCCAGTAGTTGTGATGCAATTGAGCTTTATTGTGACAATAATGGAGCTATTGCACAAGCTAAGGAGCCCAGATCACATCAGTGGTCCAAGCACATACTGCGGCACTTCCATCTCATATGAGAGATCATACAACGAGGAGATGTGAACATTTGCAAAGTACCAACTGAAGACAACATAGCTGATCCACTGACTAAGGCCCTTTCTCAGTAGAAGCATGATGGTCATGCTAGGTCACAAGGATTGGGGTTCCTTGGTGACTGGATCTAAGTGCAAGTGGGAGTCTATTGGAATGTAAGCCCATATAGCAAGTCATATGATGATTGTAATGGGATACTTTGTAAATGATTTGAATAATAATAAAGGCAATTTTGATCTATATGTTTAAACTGTTTCTGAGATGATGGTGTAACATGATAGATGTCTAAAGAATGTTTTGACTCAATGACATATGCTTTTAGGTTAAGGACCTAAACGATGAGATCATACGGATGTTAAGAGTATACATTCTTGTTTAGTCCCTAGTCGGTTGTTATTATGGAAATAACCATAGACATCAATAACACTAAAGACTAGATTGTGTGTTGGTTGATGACAGAATCTCATTAGTCATGATATAGTGATATCAAATGAAGCACATAGGTACTTGTTAGAGAACAAGGTACCAGACAGACCCACCGTGAGAGTGACACATGGAACCATGACTTAATAGTCACAGTCAGCTCTCACAGTGATGGTGGTGAGTGTGATTCTTAGACCTGAAATCACTACACTCAACACATGTCACTGGGTACACTTTGACATCATCAAACGCAGTCCTGAAACATGGGTTGTTATAAAGGTGATGATTGGGCGGCTTTGACACATGGGGCTTTTGAGGGGTGAGTGATAGATATGGGATTTGTCCCTCCTGAGGGAGATTGATATCCTTGGCCACTTGATGAGTAGGATTGAGAAAGGCATGCACATGCACGTGTGAATCAATATGTGATATTTATGTCACACACATCTCACCCAGTCTACTCTGAGATCAAGGAAATGAATGAATGTTGACAGGATGACTGTTCCATGCTTTGAGTTCATTCAGGATATCAGTGGCAAAGGAATTATACATTCACTGTAACACCATTCACGGATTGTAGGATTGAAAGTTTTTCTCCAACTTTCTATTTCACTTGGGTAGCACTGATGTGTGACTAGGCACAGCTCTTTGCTTATGAACTCATAAGTGTTATGGACTTTCACTGCCAACGTGAAATGGACCTGCAGGGTCACGCACATAGGATTTAACCTGGAAGAGGAGTTTTGTCCACAAACAATGTTTAGATTGATTACTAACGGAGTTTAGTAGTTCAATTAAACACTCAATTAATCGATAGCTCAATATCATAATGTTCAAGGTGTTGAACGCATTGATTGGAGTATCGGATTGATTCAAATCGCAATTGACTGATTCTGCACAATCTGCACTCCCAACCGATCAGCTCATGTGATGAACCGATCGGCTGAGCTAGGCAAACCGGTCGGCTCAAGTGTTGAGCCGATCAGTTCATGGTCAGGATGAAATGATTGCTTCAAGTGTTGAAACAATCGATTCAACTGGTGCAACCAAGCAAGTTGGGAAAGTAGGATTGGTGAGAATTTTCCTTGTGTTCCACTTGCCCAATTTGATTGGAACAAGGATTGGTATTTGATACCAATTAGAAACAAAAGAAGGAAAGTCAATCGGGAACTGATCAGGACCACCAACCGACCAGTTCAGGAATGAACCGACCGGTTCATGGGTCCCAACCGATCGGTTGAGGTGTCAACCGACCGGTTCAAGTCCCCAACTGACCGTTTCAGTTGTGAAATGATCGGTTTAGGTTGCGAGTTGGATGCTTTTGTGGAAAATCTCGAACCCTTCTACTCTTGCTTTTAGTCCCATATTGTCAGGGACAGAGAACATTGTCCCATGACCCGCCTATATATATAGGGGTATTGGGGGCTTCTCAGAGTAAAACTCAGTGCAAGCTGGTTGCTCTGCAAAGTTGTTGTTCTCTCTGGTTTTGGTAACCGAGAGAGCCCGAGCAAGTGCTACCCAAAAAGGGAGGCGCATCAAGGGAAGGACAGCTGCAATTGCAACTAGTAGCAGAAGAGTGTGTTGGCGACTAATACGCCGACAGGAGGGTGTGACTCCTTCCGGTTCCTTGTGCGACAAGGATATCGGAGTTCCAGGCAGTCCATGTGGACGACTGCAGAGGCGGGAGACCTCTGCCGCTCGGAGGACAACTGTCAATCCCGACAGTCCCGGTGAGACCAGGAGTCTTCAGTCTCGGTGCGACCAAGAGCTGCACAGACACTGTCCAAGACCGGAGGTGAAGACCATACAAGGTGCGAGGTACTATGGCGGAGAAAGCCTCGGGACAAGGTATGCATCCACAAACCATCTTTCCTATTGTATAGACGTTGACACGATTCCTTTTGTTCTTGGTTTGGGTAGAAAATTTTTGTTTCCGCTACTTCTCTGCCTCGTCTAAAAGTCGACGCATATTAGTTAGTCTCAATCGTTACGCAAGGCTTAAAGGCATCAAACTTATGCTAGCCCCTAAATCGGCGAGACCTTTTCTTTCAATGCTATCTTCCACAACAAATTAAAGGTATATTGAAGGCTCCAGGGTCCTTCGTCTTGGTAGGTAACTCTGCCTTTATGAAAGCAGTTGACATACTAGCTAGGTGCACTATTTCAATTCTTCCTCCTCTTCTTTTCTTTGTGATTAGATCCTTGAAAAACTTGGCATACATTGGCATTTCTTCTAAAGCATCCAGGAATGGTACATTGAGATGGAGCTTTTTCACAGCTTCCATAAATCTTTCATATCTCTTTTTAAGATGTAACTTTATGAGTTTGTACAGAAATGGAACTCTTGGAGAATATGGACTCCTTTTAGTGAATATGTCCTCAACAGGGTCTGGTTCTCTAGCTTCTGCTTGTTGTCTTTGTCCTTCAGCTGACCTCTCAAGAATAATTTTTGGCTCAGGTTCTTCAAGTCTTGTCGCCTCAGTGCACTCTATGGTCTTTCCAGATCTAAGAACCGCCATATTGGATGACCTAGTGTTAGATGGTATCTTCCCTTAAGGGTTCTTTACTAGCTCAGCTAACTGCGTGAGCTGTTGGTCAATCTGGCATTGATGCATTTGCATATCCGCCATTTGGACTTGCATCATATTTAGAATGCCAGAGTTGGACAGTGAACTTTGTGCCAGTTGGTTGTTCACCGTATCCTGCCTCTTAATGAAATCAAATAGTTTAGTTACTATGTCAGGTTGACTGTTATCCTTTGGTTTACCCAATCCTTGATCTTAAGTTCGCCGCTTGGCAGTTTTGATACTTCCCCAGACCTTGATAGTTGGCATTGTTTGTTTGGAAAGTACTTGTTCTGGTATACTGAGTTTGTCCGCCTCTCTTATCGAAACATGGTAGTTGCTTGGGTGGATTATTTAGCTGATGTGAATTCATCGCGACGTCTTTGTTACCATAACTGAAACCTGGGTGATCAAGTCTCTTAAAGTTACAAAAGAGACATTTTCAGCTTCCTCTTCCTCAGACTCTCTTTCACTTGATTCTTCAGGTCAGGTGTATATGTAGTTATCTATTTCGTGCTCACCTTCGCCGCAAGTGACACATTTCATCACTTTTTCAACGTGCTTCTTTCCCTTTCCCCCTGATTCCTTTAATTGTCGAACATCAATGGCTATCTTTTGTATCTGAGATGTGATTGCCTCAAGAGCCTTTAATTCAATTGACGACCCTTCATTGGTGGCCTTTTTGGCACACCCTTTGTCGGTCCGGTCATAATTAGTCCCAAATTGTAGCTCAGTCATGTTTTTGATGATTTTCTTGTATCTGCTAGGCTTTTTATCGAGAAAGTTGCTTCCTGCTGCTGCATCTAGCGAGACTCTCTCATATGGTGTTAAACCATTGTAGAATGTCATTATTAGGAAACCCTTATTATAATTATGATGAGGGAAATCCCTCTGATACTCCTGGTACCTTTCTCAGGCTTCATGCAGATTCTCACCTGGTTTCTGCGTGAAAGACGTGATCTTCTGCCTGTTATGAACAGTCTTCTCTGTGGGGTAGAACTTGTTCACAAAAGCATCAGCCAATGTGTTCCATCCATTCAAAGCTTGATGTGGTAATCCAAGGTACCAGGATACTGCCTTGTCCTCTTTGGAGAAAATGAAACCTTTGCAATAAATGACTTCTTGCGGAACTCCCCGCATCTTGATGGTGTCACATATGTTCTAAAAAGCATCGAGGTGATGATAAGGGTTATCATTCTTTGAACTCCCTCGAAAGCTTTTGTTATGGATCATAGATATTACCTCTGGCTTCAGCTTAGAGTTCACTGCATCAAATCTTGAGATGATCACAAGTCATCTTGAGTTATTGGCTCTTGTAGCTGCCAACTCCCGAAGAGTCTTCTCCTCCTCCTCATCGTCTTTGCTATCATTTTTCCTGGGATTGCACTCGTGGTTATGGTTTCTTCTATTCCTGTGACGATGACGATGCTCCTCATAGTGGCAATCATCCTCTTCCTGTGGCTCTTCTTTCTCGTAATATTGACGGCTGTCATTGTAACAACCACCTCTATCTTCATCTGTTGTTGGTGGGGGTGGGTGTTGTTCATTCATATCGTTCCGCTCGTCGCCTAAAATAGTAACATCCACACGAGGTGGCATGGCAAAAAGAAGTAAAGTTGAACCAGTTGCTTCTTCTTGGGTACCTGAATAGATCGTACAGTTAAGTTAGGAAATTGTACTGGTCGAAATGAACTACTCTACATAAACCCAGGTTAGCAAACTTAAAGTAATTGTGTTGTCAAGCTTATTGCTAAGCTTGAGGCATGTGAGTATTGCAAGCGGACTCAGGTTCTTAACAATGTCATTTTCCCTTATCCCCAGCAATGGTGCCAAAATGTTGACCGGCCGAAATCGCACGTCCAAAAGATGTGGATTTAAAGTAGTCAGACTTTTTAAGAGATAACCCGACTCTCAGGCCCCTGTAACGATAAACGGGATTTGATGTAGCAATCAGGGTCGAACACAGGGACAAGGTTGGTAGTGTAAGAATGTGGAATCTAACACTCTTATACTCCAGCCAAATAGGATTAATAAAGGTGTTCCCTAAGGAACGACAATATCCAAAGAAAGAACAACAGAAACAAAAGAAATAAGATGAAACAAGTATATGGAAGGAAACCTAGGTCGGAGTTCACCTACTAAAGCATATCACCAACATGCAGAGTCGTCTCTCTCTCACACGTACTCTTACCAAGATTACAAGCAACCATCAAAAGTGTCCAATCCACTCTCTCTCAAGATGAGGAAAGATCTTAGTCTAAGGGTAGCCTCTCTCTCGAGATGACCACATGTAAACTTCACAACATGACATATGGCTTTGAAGCCCTAGCATTCCAACACTCGCGTGCATTCATACTACTCCATGACATATGATAAAAGCGATATTACTCTCTCCAGATATCAACAATTGAACATCACAAGATGGTGGCTAATCATACAAGTGAAGCATTAAAATAGGTGCATGGAGATAATCTTGATAAGAATATGTATATTCAACAGAAAGAGACAATATAATGTTGGGAGAGCCTTAGTGGCTACTCCCAACCCAAGTTAAGGTGTTAAGCTGCTCATGCTTGCGGACAACATAACATCATTACAGAGGGACATATGCATGAGATGCCCACAAAGAGAGAAGGGAAGTACAATAGGAGGGAATGATAGATATAAAAAGGAGGAGACGCGATACAATACAATACTCCTTTAGATATGGATTTATCATGTGGATGGCGTGGATGGTCTTCTTCTCTCGAAGAAGGGGTCTTCAATCTTCTCTCTCCTTAGCTTCTGCCTTTAGAGATGCAAGACTGATGGATCGGATGGTCTGGGATGAATCTAGAATGCAACAACACCTCATGGTCCTCTAGATCAGATTATCTGATCTGATGTCTTGAGAAGACAAATGGGTGCACTATTTATAGGCCCACTCCACCGACTTAGAACTGCGGTCACAGTCTAGTGATAAACGCAGTCGCGATTTGTTCCTTGTTTATCTCTTGTCATGGTCCAGCTTGGTTGCAGTCTTCTAGTATCTGCGGTCGTGGTGTTGTGATAATCGTAGTCACGGTCTTTTGATAACTGCAGTCACTGTCTTCTGGTAACTACGGTCCCAATTTTGTGATAACCACAATCTTGGTCATCCTTATTTCCTGATGATCAAGGTCTCTGTGGTACTCTGGAACCGCGGTCGCAGTTGAGAAATAAGTGGACCGCGGTCGCTTTCACCCAAACCATGACCTGAGCTGTGGATGTTCCTGAAAACATGTAAGTGAGGCTTTAGTCAAAAAGATAGAAAACTTATGTGAAAAGCTAACAAAAGCTATACTAAAAGTGGTGTAAAATATATATAGAAAGTACGTAAAGTAGAGTGTTATCAAGCATATATACCAATGTCAACAACAAGGAACCTCCAAGACATAAAATGTAAGGATTAGGATATAGATAATGCAAAGTAGTCCCTTAGGATACTCTCCCATAGAACATAAGGAGATCTAGACTTACACCCATGGACAATTAAATTCCTTTCAGACCAAATATAATATCATGCTAGGGAACATAGAAGTTTTGCATTACATCCTCCAACATCACTAAGCTAAGACCAATCATGAGGTCAAGAAGTCAAGGAATAGAACATTGATATCTCATCAATTATCATAGTTATGAGGGGGAAAGAAAATATAATATGTTTGCAACTTTCTTAACCATCTCTACATAGGAAACACATCGAAGTTGCAGACAACCCCATTCTTCTAACATAATATGAGGTAGGAAGTTTATCCAACTTGCATTTACACAAGTGAAACAAACATTTCTTTTGCTCCCTAATACTCCAAATCCAATCAAAGTCAAAGTCTTTCGTTCCCCTAACTCTGATACAGTCTAGAAATAATCTAAGGGACACTTTCTTATCTTCCTTAATACAAATAGCTTCTTCATCATGAAACTTGATATTAGTTCTACTAATAACCTTAAGAAGAGCTTCAGGGTTTCGGTTCGTAGGTACAAACCATTCTTTATCATGAATAATAGAATTGAAATAAGAATTAACAAGAAAAATGTTCTAATCATCATAATCTTATCAACAAAATCTTTAGGGAATTGACCATTGATATTGGGATCAAGCCACAACATAAACATGTCATCATATCCAACTCAAAAATCCACTAGAGACATATGGTGAGGTTTGACCTTTAAAGCTTCACTAAAAGGCCAAGCATGACTACATGAATTAGAGACATTCAAAAAAGCATTTTTCTTTAGATACTTTTCATTAACCCAATTCACCATAATGAGTCTTTTTACTTAGAAATATCCTAAGAATTTAGCATCAAGCATGCTTTAGTAACATCCTTACTTCTCCTGAGGCAAAGGCTTCCTTCTTTCTTGAGGAAAGTAATTTTTTTCCAACAAACCAAGTGAAGGCCCCTACTATGCTTAGATCTTCCCTAGAAAAAATCTCTACAAATCTTGTCAATGGTATCCATCACTGAGCAAGGAATAGGAAACAAATACAACCAATATAAGTGTATAGTTGAATGAGTGGTTTTAATGAGCTCAACCCTACCAGCCAAAGAAAGTAATTTACTCTTGTAGGACTCAAGAATCTTCCTCTTAACCTTATCAATAAGGTTAGAGCATAAACTTTTAGGAAGCTTACCCAAAAAGATAGGGCGACCTAAAAATTTTGATTCACAAGCAATCTTCATATCAAGGACACTTAAGATATCAGAAGTGTGAGCAGATTTGCTAAAATGAATTGAGCTTTTATTAAAACTAGTAAGGAGCCCCGACATTATACGAATGTTATTTAGAATTCCTTAAGACAAATAGCATTTTTAGAACTTGCCTTCATGAAGATAATGATCATTTGCAAATATGAGGTGAGATATAGAGAATTTTTCAGAAACTTTGATGGGAGCAAATTTATTATCACCCATCGCTGCCTTAGATAACTTGGAGAGACCCAACATAACTATCATGAGAAGGTAAGGTCCATGGGGTCTCCTTGACGGGTGCCATTAGAAGAAAAAATAGGTTCATAGGTTTCTCCATTGACCAAAATTTGAGACAAAGTAGACCTAAAAATAGCTTCAACCCAATTGATCCAAATGATAGTAAAATCCATTCTGAATAGAATAGAAAAAAGGAATCTCCATATAACTGGATCATAGGCTTTAGTAATATCATCTGGGATACACATATTCTGATTGGAAGAGCTCCTGAAATTGCTAAGAATCTCGTTTATTAAAAGAGTTGCATCTTTGATGGTACTATCTTTCACAAAAAACACATTGATTCTGATCAATAATGGAGGGAAGGACACCTTGAAGCCTATTAGCAATTGCTTTTCAAATAATTTTGTAGAATAGATTGCATAAACTAATAGGTCTTAGGTTTTTGATATTACTAGAATCTAAGCCTTTAGGAATTAAAGTAATAAAAATCTTGTTGGCCTCCTTCAAAAGACTCCTTTGCATGAAAAATTCCTGAGCTGTAACAAAGGCATCATCACCAATAATATGCCAATAGTTTTTAAAGAAAAATTCATTCAAACCATAGGGTCTAGGAGCCTTGTCCACTTTCAAATTAGATACAATATCATCCACTTCTTTCCTCAAGATCGGAGCAATAAGATCAATCTTTGTTTTATCATTCAAAGTACTACCCATCCAGTCAGCTTGCCAATACCTCCAATCTTCCTAGAGTTATTAAAGAAGTTATAATAGAAGTACACAATATAATTATGAATAATGTAGGATCATAAGACATGTTTCCATCAACATCAATACTTCTGATATGATTCAATTTTCTATGGGTTTCCATGGAGGAGTAGAAAAACCTAGTGTTAGAATCCCCTTCCTTGAGTCACTGCACATGAGATTTTTGCCTAAGAAAAATCTTCTCCTCAACAGAAAGGGCATTTTGGATAACAAGAAGATATTTAGCCTTTTCTCTAAGAGAATCATATTAGGGAAAACGGTCTACTTCAAATTGAGCTATCATAGCTTCTTGCTTGGCAATAAGAGATTTCACATGAACATCTCCAAAAGATTGTCTTGCTTGGCAATAAGAGCTTTCACATGAACATCTCCAAAATACTTTCTTTCTTGGCAATAAGAGCTTTCTCATGAACATCTCCAAAAGACTATTTGTTCCACTTCTTAATAACAACTTTTAGATTACTCAACTTCCTATACTGACAAAAAGTGGCATATCCCTCTACATCATAGTTACAAGAAGTTTCCACAATAGATAAGAACTACTTGTGATAGAACCAAGAGTTAATAAAACTAAATGATGATTTAATAACTCTAGGATTACCAATATTCAAATAAATCCTTCAATGGTCACTAACCATGTTAGAAACCACTACACCAAAATATTTAGGAGAAACTTTAGAAAGTCACCATTATGAATGATTTTATCAATCTTATTATTAGTAAAGTTTACCAATATTCAAATAAATCCTTCAATGGTCACTAACCATGTTAGAAACCACTACACCAAAATATTTAGGAGAAACTTTAGAAAGTCACCATTATGAATGATTTTATCAATCTTATTATTAGTAAAGTTTAGTCCATCCTGGTGGTTATCCCAGGTATAGAACAATCCACTCGAGTTCATTTCAAATAAGCCACAATCAAGAAGACAACCATCAAACTCCTTCAGTGGATTTTTAGTTGGAGATTATCTTCCTAGAGTCTCATTCTCCTTTATAACAGAATTCAAATTGCCCATTATGATCTAGGGTTTAGTACACCCAGTAAAGACTTCCTTAATGTTCTTGTAAAGAGACATTCTCTCCACATCACCATTGTGACTATAGACAGTCATTAACTGAAAAGAGAAATTATCCACTTCCACTATGGAATGAGTATGTTGATCAGACTTGTTCATCTTCAAGAAATTACAATTCTTCCAGAGAATAAAAACTCTCCCCAAGACATGGGAGGCATGATTTAAAACCCAACTATAGTAAAGGAAATGCGTGATCATAAATATAAACATCTTCTTAGAACAAACTTTTATCTCATTCAATATTATTATGTCACTTCTTAACATCGAAGCTCCTCCTTAACCCCACTGATTTGATTTGTGATGCCTCTGACATTCCAAGAGGAGATATTAAAGGGGGGAATCATTTCATAACCTAGACTATTGAACTAACAACCATACTGATTTTCTCCTCATTGGTAATATCCAGACCACCATACCTATTCTCCTACATAGGAGAAAAGATAGAACTCATAACTCTATGGAAAATATCCACCTATGGCTTGACAGGAAATATAGGTAGGGATTTATGTTTACTAGTAACCTATGAGAGGCATTCCTCATCCTCCTAACCAGAAGAGCTTAAATATTGTGTAAAGAAGGGAACATGGGAAGATGGGATAGACCTCCTTGCTTCATCCAACTTTGCCCTTTTCACTAGATCAACATTGTGTGTAGCATCTAGTGGATTTACTCGAACATCGGGGATATTGCCTCCTTTAATAGAATTGTCAATTGATTTAAATCTCCACCTTTGCTTCTCTTTCCATTCAAGAAGAGTCACAGGATTGTAGTAAAATTCCTCATGGCCAAAGAAACCACAGACATTAAATTTTGAAGGTCGGCATTCATACGAGATCCTAACGGAATCCTCATCACCTTTATCACTAGATAGAACCAGGTCTTTAGAGAAGGTCATTGAAGAATCCATCTTCACCTGAATTCTCACAAATTCCATTCTAGAGTAAGAACTTGTAGCCTCATCGATACAAAGTGGGGTACCTAGAAGGACACTATTCTCTCAAACAAGTGTGACTCCTACAAATCCAAAGGTAAATCATAGATACAGACCTAGACTGGAACATCCTTCAACTTTAGTTTACTAAGAATATCACCTGGAGACCATCTTTTTAGAAATATAGGCATATTCCTCACTAACCAGGTCCTGATAGAGCATATTCTATGTCCAATGACTCCAAAAAAGGATAAGAAACATACCATGTCCAGAATTTAGAAGTTCAATATACCCATCATGATTCCATAGGTGTTCAAGATAGTTTAGGAGCATATGGAAATGAGGCTAGAAATCTATAATATAACCGGCCAGAAACATGCTCCATTGACTTGCATTTTCTTGGGCCTCAGATCTAAGGTAAACCATTTTCTCGTTCTTCACGATGATTTGCTACCTTTTGAGAAAAAAAACTTCTCGATGATAATTGATCTGTCTCTAGAACAAGAAAGCCAGATAGATCTATCGAGATTCGAGCTTACTGGTCGACATTATCTTACTTCTTCCTCCAAATGTGCTTGCAAACCATAGATCATGGCCGGCAGTGCCCAGTCGCCAAGCCATTCACCCAGGGAGTCACATCTTCTTGCATCATGCTTTTCCCCAAAGATCATACTACTTTACCAAACAAACATAGATATGGAATTAATTGGTATAAAGCCATTGATATATTAGTATGTTAAAATAATATTTTAGTTATATTACTATTGAAGTAAATCTCATAATATTTTGGAAAGTGAGAATTAAACCCACCTTATCTATGTTTTTCAACTACATGCATGAACGACGTGCCCTTATTAGACTTGTTAAGAACCCTAGTTTTTGGACCCTTTAGTTACCTTTCAAATATAAAATTCCCTACTTGACAAAACTACTTTGATGTTGTTTTGAATTTATAAAGCAGTGAGAATTTTTCAATGGCTCAAAATAAAAATCTACGCAAAAAAAAGTAGGTCTTACAAATACATTGCTCTTTATGGTTAGTGAGGTTTCACTTTCTCATCTTGATATACAAATGTAATTGTTTTCCTACTAGGTGATCTAATTCAATAACATTATTTTTCGCATGTGATCTTTCAAGTAACCATGTGCATAATAGTAAAAAGTAGATATGGGTGTATCATGTGAGAATATGATATTTGTATAACTAATACACCATAGTGCATTATTTTCAAGTTTTTAGGATATTAGTTATATATAAGTTTCCAATCAACTTACAAGAATATCAAAATAGTTGTATCTTCTTTTGTTATCGATATTATTTCTTCTCTAACCTTGCAATTAATCAAAATCAATTTCCTTTTCTCTCCTCTCTCTATTTATATATTATTTTACAAACCAAAATTATTTTTTGGAAGCTCTATGTTGCCCAATTGGGTCCCCAACCTTTTTTGTCAATGAAAATCACTTATTCTTTCACCAAGACCTAATAAGCCATGTTTCAAGGAAAGTAAATAATATTTCTACCAAAATAAATGATTTCATTTTCTATTTTTTGAAAAAAAAATAGTTGGCGATCAAATAACAAAGTTGTTTTTTTTTTCTCTTCATGTAAACCTCTTTGAGTTGTTTTTCACTATATCATCCTTTTTATCATATATTTTCTACAACAATATAGAACACTTTGTTGGATGTGAAATTCCTCATTTCTAAGCCTTGGAGGTAGAAGACAAGATGTTGTCTAACTTAAGCTTCAAAATGTTGTAGAAGATTGGAGATTCTGAAAGATTTTCTGCATTTACAATTGTCTCATTCTGGACCATATAAATATCCTTCTTCCATGTTTAATATTACATAATAAACACTTTAAGTACTACATAAAAACATCACAAATAAGCATGTACAGTAATTCATATATTTTTGTCTTGTCTTGCACAAGATCAGCCATATATAATGGAGTAATGAATACAATTGCATAGAAGTATGTGGTGAACAATTATTTCTTTCAACTAATTTTCTTGTGACAAGGGTTTGTAGATTCTTAATATCAATGAGTAAACCATCTCAGTAATGGAAAGCTTTGTCAAAAAATGGTAAAGTTAAAACATTGACCTTGCATATTTGGTATGAAATTGTACTTAGTTGTTTAACAACTATCCTTTGTATACTTCAATTCTTGAATTTTTATATCAAAATATAATCATATAGATGTTGAAAGTATCTTTCTGGTGACATGTTGTTAACTGAAAACTTCTTATCACCTTGTTGATCATAATATGGATGACTTGTATAACTTTCAGACCAACCATTGTTCATGACACAATTTGCATCTCTACTCTGTTCTCAAAATAGCCGTGAGAGTCTTTGTTAGAAATAAACTAATAGTAACTCTCATAATTTTTAAAATGTGAGATTGTGTTGAGACATAAAATTGTTTCATGAGTTATAGACTAAAAATATACAAAGGAGACAATTTAAGTGCTGAAAAAATGTCTAGATATAGGTTGAGATTCAGCTGTGTGCAAAACGTTGCATGGGTTTGGGTACCTTCCAAGAATAAAGATGTTTGTAAAAAAATATTATGGTCACTACTTTCTATGTATTATGATTGGTTGAATCATGAAGTAAGTAATTTCTTATTGTTTAGTCAAATGAAAAGTGTCTCATGAAATTATATTTAGAAATGGGAACTATGTCTACAAGAAAGTGCACACAATTATCAAAACTATCTTTTACGTTAGATAGTTATAAATAGAAAAAAATTTTGAGAGACAAGTAATTGGTATTGTAGGTGGATTATGTCACATGGCTTTAGGAATCTCTCTTTTATCTTTCATTTGAAATTTAATAAACTACTTTATTCAAATGACTAATCAGTGTAATGTATAATAATAGTATATGTGATTGCAACATCTAAAGGATATAATTATCATAAATTGGGCTTATATCTTTTTTGTTTATCTCATACTAAGATATGCACATACATGAAATAAACCCTATTAAATATCTTTATTAAATGACATAATATTTGGAATTCCGGTTTATCTACTTCACTGACCGAGCAAGTTTAGTTCAATGGAAATAGTTCACAACATGATATTATATGTATAATCTAATGCTTTACGTTTAGTATTTGAGTGATTTAATCCAAACTCCAAAGCTTGGGTGTTTTTTATATTCCTCTAGAAATATTAAACATATGAAATCTTATATAGGTAAAAAATAAGATAACACTTAAGTTGAGAGAATTATCTAATAGAATATACTTACTCACAAGTTTCTAATTTACTACAAGCAACATCAAAATATATATCCATGTTTTCAAAAGAGGTTTGCAATGTACGGGAAAAGAGGTCACTAAGTAGAATATTAATGGTATGCGAGGGTACATGTTGGTTTTTTGGATTTTTTTATATTATATATATTTATATGTGTATATATAATTACATATAATCAATGCATAATTATATATAAATTGTATTACAAACGAAGCATGCAACCATAAAAACTAAAGTCAATGTTCTTTTCTAATAATCAATGTTCAAAGAAAAATCATTAAAACGAAAATCAATGTTCTTTTCTAATAATTCCGAAAGTGGTTTTGCTATTTTAGAAAAATCTTTTATGAATTGTTGATAAGGTTCTATGTGACCCAAAAAAATCCTAAATCCCTTCATCGAAGATTGTGGAGGTAATTTGGAAGTCACCTCAATTCTTATCTTGTCGACATACATCCCCTTGTTGGACACCTTGTGTGCAAGAACAATCCCTTCACTCACCATCATGTGATACCTCTCCCAATCAAAGCTAGATGTGTGTCCCCAAATCTCTATAAAACCTTACTAACACTATCAAGGCAGTCATCAAATGACTCCCTATACATAAGAAATCATACACAAAGATCTCAAGACATCGTTCAACCATATTAGATAAAATGTCAAGCATATGCCATCAAAATGTTGTTGGAATATTATAAAGTACGAAAGGCATATGAAGGTATGTAAAGGTACCATTAGAACAAGTAAATGTTCACTTCTCTTGATCATGTGGTTCTATGGAAATCTAGTTATATATTGAGTATTGGTCTCAAAAGAAAAATGTGAGAAGGAGGTGATCCGCTCAGATATCGTCAATATAGGGTAATGGAAAACAATCCTTCAGTGTGGAGGCATTTAAACGATGTAATCAATGCAAACCCCCGATCCTATCACTAATCTAGTAGTAACTTGATCACTTGTTGAATTAGTAGTAACAACTATTCCCCCTTCTTAGGAACTTCTTTTGACATACTAACCCATTTAGAATCACAAATAGTACACATTATACCTAACAATAGAAGTTTTACCATTGCCTTGTTCACTACCTAATTCATGATTGGATTTCGATGCCTCTAAGGTTCTGCCACTGAATTTACTCCTTTAGGGTGGAGCTTGTGTTAGAAAAACCAAGGGAAATCCCTTTGATATTAGAAATAAACCACCATAATGAATCCCAGTGGTTCTCCAGTACGACGAGTAAATGTTCCTCCTCAAAGACTCAATGAAGCCAAAATTATCACTGAAAGCTTGTGGCCTACTTCCAAGTGTAGGGAAATATGGTATCAGATATGGCAGAAGAAATAGATATTTTACTGTCATATTCTTCTAAGATAATAGATCGCATCAACAACTATAAATTGGGAAGTAGGGTTGCAAGACATACACTTGATCTTAGAACAATTCCAATGACTATCCTTATTGCAACATGCTTCTTTCTTAGGAAGCACCTGAACAATTGTCAACGGTGATCTCTTGGTGTTGCACCATGGACGATGGTTTATGACATCCTACTAGGGAGTGGAAAAGGCCTCCAAGCCTCTACGTAGTCCACTCAGACCACCAGAAACTCCATGTTGCACTTTTGAAATCAATGAGAATGATTTATCCCTTCAAACATCAACCTACTAGGGTTGATTCTGTAACAGACTAAATCTCAAGGTTCTTTTGCAATTTCCCCAATTTCAAGCTTTTATTTCCTTTATGTCCTTTTGGGCCTTTTTTCCTTAATTTCCCTATCTTTTGTGTCCTTCTTGGCCTCAATGTTGAATTTGAGAAATAATTGATGATGTGATCTATATTTGCCCACATTCATATCAATGAATGGGTTTTTGCACAAATGTCTCAACTAATGTGATAATTGGAGTCTAATAATGAAAAATGACCATTAATGAAAGGTAATTAGTGAATTATGTTAATCTAGAGCATTTGTGGCTTTTTGGAATATGAAATTAGAATTAATATGAATTTGAGTTCAATTAATGTGATAATCACCCTCTTATCTCCTCTCTCCTCCAAATTATTACTTAAGCATTAAAAAGGAGAACAAGAGGTGGGACATGACTCTTGAATAACTTTATAATATTTATCTCGAATTTATTTAAATATTTGCTAAGAAAATAGTTTTGTTTTAATTCACCCTTTTAAAATGCATTAATATACACATTAATGGACAATATGGTGATTAATGAAAAAAATGTGAATAAAAATGAGATTAAAGCCATCGGAACATTCTAGACCTAATTATGGAGCAATGGTTCAAATTTGGGATCATTTGACCACTATTTGACCCCTCAATTCGTTTATAAAATATTGGATTAAAGTTTTACCAAGGAATTAAATCGATTTCATCAATGTCGCACATTTAAGCCTAAGTTTAGTTTTATTTTGCCTGCCAGGCACCCCCCACCCACGTGAGCCATCCAAAGGTTGGAATCTGATCACCCAGAACATGTCTCGATCCAACGGCATTGAGGTCATCCTCTACCTCCAGCCGTGAGGATGTAACTGCCGAACATAGAGCCCAACCTCCCTCAGACCCATTCTCACTCCTCAATCAACCAAAGTTAATGATTCATTCACCATTGAATTTGCCACTCTTTTCCATTCAATTTGAGAATTCACTCACTGGCTACCTCCCCCAAATGATGAAATGCCACTTCGGCCTTCCCGATCCCTCTCACCCCAACCTGCCTAGGCCAAGCGACACCATCACACCTATAAAAACTCACACCACAAGATCCGCCAAAGCACTAGCGATCATCCTCCACCCCCTATTTGGCTGATGATCATTCCCACCTCTACCTACTACTCGAGCTTTCCCCCTGACCTAGAGACAGCTCCCTCAGCTTATAGGCGAGACCAACAAGAAAATTTCGAGCCCAAGTCAGTTCGTTAGCCCCTCTTCTTTGATTTTAGCATGTTATTTCACTCGTTCATGTTGGTTTGCACTTTTGCCCAAATTCCAAGCTTGCTGCTCAAAGGGAGATCAACATCATGGCCAGCTCATGTGAGGGGATGAATCCCCAGGGTGAAATGTCCTAAAGCCACCCCATATCCCTTCTTCGCTTGTGTTTTTCCGCAGGGCCATAACGGTATTTTCTCCTTGTGTTAACACTCACTGACCGAAGTCCAGGAAGAAACTAACATGTGACTTGGCTGTAAGCGATTGGGCATGCTCACGCAGGTCCCAACCCCCCCCTCCTTGTTCTTATTGGTCAAACTTGTTTAATTCGTTATAAATCGATTCTTTATCAAGAAAATGAAAATAAATACCCATTAGAAAGGATTTTTCATGAGGAATTGGATTTTATGGTTTTGGAGTCTTGATTCTAATTACTTTTTCAAAGTTTATCATGAATACCCTTTTATTATATAAAACATTCTAAAATATGTAATTACTTCATTTTAACTCCAAATTGGGAAATGAAATATGTTTTCTTAATCAGTGAAGTCTAACTAATTGTTTGGTTTAGATTTTGAGTCCTAAATAGAGGTTTGTACTGTGGGTATTAAAATTAGGGTTTCAAACCTTATATTACATTAAACCCTAATTCATGTATATACACTTATATCTAGGAAAAAACTGGGATTGGACAAATTTAATTGATGAAAAGTCTTCTTTAAGAATCTCAAGTGAGTTAAGTGCATTCTAACCCTAAAGTTGGGCTTATTTATCCACACCTATATTCCCAATGACGCATGATCCTATTTTATTCATTCTTGCAATTCTTCTATAAATGATTTAAGGGCCCTGGACCCCACTTCCAATTGTTGATCAACTTATTATATCTGCCATTTAATTACTTTATCATGATGATGAAAATGACTAGTTAACTAATATAGTGTACATGAGTACAAACCACCCATAGAATTGGGCATGAGCCCAAGGGAATGTGACCACTCTCCCCAATTTATAAAGTATTAGGGTGTTTGGGAAAGTGTTACTCTCGCTCACCCAGAGGTTGAGGTCCAGTAGGTGCCTTGACCTTATGTTAGTATAATTTAGTCACATTTAATCATGCATGCAAATTTATTATTGTTCTACTTGGTAGAAATTTCTTATTTGATATACTTGCCTCATACTCTTGATATCTCATAGTTAGTGAACTTTTATTTTGTCATACTTAAATTGTTGAATAGTCATTTAACTTTATTAACACATATCTTTTATCTCCTTTTGTTGGGTGACCCCAACCACCTAGGTATAGGATCAGAGTACGCATTAGGAGCATGGTGAACCAACCTAAGGCTAGGAAAGGAGTCCATCCTTCTCTCATGAAATGATTGGTTAAGTTTGTTTTTATTGGATACATATTGTTGTAGTAATAACCCTCTACTTAGGTCCTTTATTTTGTATAAATCATGTACACCCATATTGGGAAAATTACTATGTACTCTTTATTCAAACTGAATATAGTCAAAATTTATACACTTCCACAGCTATTTGTTGGTCTTGTGTTTTCCATGGTTATTAAGTAAGGAGGTGGTTGATTTCACTACTTTACAGCATGGTATGAGATCCAATAGGTAGTCAGACTTGACTATTTCAATTTGTCTCCTTAGTTAGAAATACTTACCTTATATAGTCTCCTAGTTCATCTTAGAATTTACCTATGATAAAAGGTTTATTTAGGAACATAATAGTTTCATATTAGATACATCTTTAATCAACTTTAAGGTGATTAGTCTATTGTGTAGCTACTAGGGCAAGATGTTGAAAGTGATGGTGTCTAGAAAGGGTCAAAACTTGGGGGCTGACAAAATTTTCCTTCGCACTACTAGCTTGGTTTACGGGGACTCTCGTGTTCATATGACACCGGCCTGGCCTAATCTGATACGGAATGCTTGAAATAGCTTACCTTTAGGCATATTACCTCATTGTTGAGTATCCTTAGAAAACCTAATATGATGATTTGACTACCCAAACAAAATCATCTTGTAATCCTTAAGTTCCTTATGAGTCTTAGATTTCCATGTTTAGGGTTAGTGTACCCTATACTCGACTTTGAAGCTTGGTAATAGTGATTAGTAAGACAATTAAGTGTTGGGTCTTATACATGTTTAGACTCACTCTTTTATCTCAAGCTTAGTTTTACTTAATAGATCAACCCTTTAAATAATGGAGTACTAGAAGAGTAGTAGATTTTAGAATATTGATTTCGAGGATGAAATCCTCTTTAGGGGGATGGAGTCCCACAATGCTTTGATATTTAGATACTCTGAAATTTGGAAACCCTAACTCCTTAGATAAGAGATTAGTGAGATTATATGGTTAGTGTTGAACCAACAAATTATAATTATAATTTATCTTTATTGTTTATATACAAATGAATACATAATAATTCATCTAAGGAATAGTGCATATGCTTTAACCCCAACATATTCTTGATGCACATAATAATGAGTTACTCATCAATAATTGTGAATATACATAATGTTGACCAGGTCACCTAAATGATATGGTTAGTAGAACCAATGCATGCTAAGGATACATAGCCTGTAATGGTGATGTTGCTAAACCCTAATATGTAATCATCTAGCCTTAGCAATACAAACATATAAATATCCTTAATGCCTTCATGATACATTAGTGACATTAGGTGTTGTCATCACATAATATACCTTAATACATATGAATGGATTATGATGATCTAATCATAATTGTGATCAAATTATCAATATATGTAAGGCATATCACCTGGTTCATAATACACACCTCATTAAATACCTTATCATAACTTGGTATATGAATCAATTCATTTATGTTTAATGTAGTTCACCTTTTTCACAAAAATACATATAATAACTCAAATATGATAATGAGTAATTTGATTTACATGAATATGCATAAATTCCTAATGTGATGTTAAATATGTATAATTCATAATATGAAGTGTAATAAGAGAGAATGGTTAATGGTTCCATTAATGTGAGTATGAAAAGTGATGTGACAATGTGTAATATAGTTATAAGAAACTAATATGACATTATCTAGAATTGTTGTAGACTCACAACTTGTTAGATAATATTATCTATTTTTTACAAAATAAACTGTGATAATCCTATATGATGGTAATATGAGGATGATGGAGAATGAATTCAAGTTATTAAGGTTTGTGACCTAATAACATTAATAAATATTGGGATTACTTAATAAACCCTAATTCCGTTTAGAACCCTTAATGGGATAAATAAGGGTAATACATATGTTTTGCTCATAATATTGAGATATAATCATTCGGACAACGATGTGAATTTAGCATGACACAATTAATGGAAATTTAAAGATGTTTCATGTTCATAATGGAGATAATGCTAATAAGCCAAAATGTTAATTATGATATGTTTGATAGAAGGTATTATGTATGGAAGAAACCTTAGTACAACTTGACTTATGAGTAGAGCTTTTGAAGTACCATAGATTGGAGATAACCACCTAGTCGCTTAAGGTTGGGATTTTATGTACTCACCCTTCCCTTTTGTTGTGATTTTGGGGACGAAATCCTCTTTAAGGGGTGGAGTGATGTAACAAACTGAATCTCAAGGTTCTTTTGCAATTTACTCACTGTCAAGCTTTTATTTCCTTTATGTGCTTATGGGCCTTTTTCCTAATTTTCCCTATCTTTTTGTATCCTTCTTGGCCTCAATGTTGAATTTGAGAAATAATTGATGATGTGATCTATATTTGCCAACATTCATGTCAATGGATGGGGTTTTGCACAAATGTCTCAACTACTGTGATAATTCGAGTCTAATAATGCAAAATGACCATTAATGAGAGGTAATTAGTGGATTATGTTAATGTAGAGTATTTGTGGCTTTTTGGAATAAGAAATAAGAGTTAATAGGAATTTGAGTTTAATTAATGGGATAATCACCCTCTTATCTCCTCTCTCCTCTGAATTATTATTAAAGCATTAAAAAGGATAAAAAGAGGTGGGACATGACTCTTGAATGACTTTATAATATTAATCTTGAATTTTATTAAAGGATTTTCTAAGAAAATAGTTTTGTAGTAATTCACCCTTTTAAAATGCATAAATATATATACATTAATGGAAAATATGGTGATTAATGGACAAAAGGTTAATAAAAATGAGATTAAAGCCATAGGAATATTCTAGACTTAATTATGGACCAGGGGTTCAAATTTGGGATCATTTGACCACTGTTTGACCCCTCAATTCGTTTTTAAAAGATTGGATTAAAGTTTTACCAAGGAATTAAATCGATTTCATCAATGTCTCACATTTAAGCCTAAATTCAGTTTTATTTCACCTATCATGCCCCCCCACCCATGCAAGACATGTAAGGGTTAGAATTTGATCGTCTAGATTGAGCCTCGATCCAACGGCACTGAGGTCATCCGCTACCTCCAGCCGTGAGGATGTAATCGCCAAACAGAGAACTCGACCTCCCTCAGACCCGTTCTCGCTCCTCGATCAACCAAAGTTAATGATTCCTTTGTCATTGAATTTTCCTCTCTTTTTTGTTCAATTCGAGCATTCACTCACCAGATACCTCCCCCAAATGATGAAATGCCACTTCGGCCTTCTTGAGCCCTCTCACCCCCAACCTACCTACGCTAAGAGACACCATCGCACCTATAAATACTCACACCCCGAGCTCCACCAAAGCACTAGCGATCATCCTCCACCCCCAATTCAGCCAGAGATAATTCCCACCTCCACCTACTGCTCGATCCTTCCACCTGACCTAGCAGTGGCTCCCTCGGCTTGTAGGCAAGACCAATAAGGAAATTATGAGCCTGGGTCAGTTCGTTAGCCCCTCTTCTTCGATTCTAGCCTGTTATTTCACTCATTCATGTTGGTTTGTACTTTTGCCCAAATTCTTACCTTGTTGCTCGAAGGTAGCTCAGTTCCATGGCCATCTCATGTGAGGGGATGAATGCCCAGGATGAAATGTCCTAAAGCCACCCCTTGTCCCTTCTTCTCTTGCGTTTCACTTAAGGGCATAACGGTATTTTCTCCTAGTGTTAACAATCGCTGACCAAAGTCAAAGAAGCAACTGACCCATGACCTAGACGTGAGTGATTGGGCCAGCTCACATCAGTCCCACCCTCCCCCCTCACAACGACTCTCACGAGTTTTATTCCCCACGTGGCATTTTCCTAAATTCTTATTGGTTGGTTTTGTTTAATTTGTTATAAATTGATTGTTTATCAGAAAAATGCAAAGACATGTTGGAAAGGATTTTTCATGAGGAATCCAATTTTATGGTTTTTGAAACTTGATTCTAATTCCTTTTGCAAAGTTTATCATGAATACCCTTTTTATTATATAAAACGTTCTAAAATATGTAATTACTTCATTTTAACTCCAAATTGGGAAATTAAATATGTTTTCTTAATCAATGAAGCCTAACTAGTCATTTGGTTTAGGTTTGGAGTCCTAAATCGAGGTTTGTCTTGAGGGTATAAAATATAGGGTTTCAACCCTTATATTACATTAAACCCTAATCCATTTATATACACTTGTATCTAGGACAAAAGTGAGATTGGAGAATTTTAATTGATGAAAAGTCTTCTTTAAGAATCTCGCATGAGGTATGTGCATTCTAACCCTAAAGTTGGGATTATTTATCCACACATGTATTCCCGATGAGTCATGAGCCTATTTTATTCATTCTTGCAGTTCTTCTATAAATGATTTAAGGGTCTTGGACCCCACTTGTAATTGTTGATAAACTTATTCTATTTGCCATTAATTACTTTAGCATAATGATGAAAATGACTAGTTAACTAATATAGTGTACATGAGTACAAACCACCCATTGTATTGGGCATGAGCCTAGGGGAATGTGACCACTCTCCCCAATTTATAAAATATTAAGGTGTTTGGGAATGTGTTACTCTCCCTCACCTAGAGGTTGAGTTCTGATAGGTTCCTCAGTCCTATGTGACTAAATTTTAGTCACATTTAATCATGCATGAAAATTTATTATTTATCTACTCGGTAGAAATTTCATATTTGATATACTTGCCTCATACTCTTGATATCTCATAGTTAGTGAACCTTTATTTTGTCATACTTAAACTGTTGAATTGTCCTTTACCTTTATTGACACATACTTTTTATCTCATTTTGCTGGGTGACCCCAACCACCCTGGTATAGGATCAGAGTGTGCATCAGGAGCATGGTGAACCAGCCTAATGCTAGGAAAGGAGTCCATCCTTCTCTCACAAAATGATTGGTTGAGTTAGTTTTTATTGGAGGCATATTGTTGTAGTTATTTCGCACTACTTAGGTCCTTTATTTTGTATAAAGCATGTACACCTATATTGGGAATATTACTATGTACTCTTTAATTAAATTGAATATAGTCAAAATTTATACGCTTCTGCTTCTATTTGTTGGTCTTTTGTTTACTATGGTTATTAAGTAAGGAGGTGGCTGATTTCACTTCCATACAGATTTCCTCTCCCATATTGTCCTCCCTTGATGTCCCTCCCTTTATGGGTAGGACTTTCTTGTGCTCTCTAGTTACCACAACTAGAGAGGACAAAAATTTTCAGAGCTTCTTATTGTTGTATCCTCTAGAAGCCTTGACTATCCCACTATTTCTATGAGGGCCAACATCAAGGTTTTCAAATCATCTGCGAGTTGAAGGGATATATTCCCATGAATTTTCTAGAAGCTATGAACCTTGAAACAATCAATTCATTGTTGGACCGGTCGGTTCACATGTGAAACAATTGGTTAAACACATGAACCAGTCACTTTCACTTGCTTTACTATTTTCAATCATATTGTCTTAAAATATTTTGGTTAATGCACATCATGACGTCAACATCAATCCTTGATATAATTGAATTGATCATTATACTAGGTAGCTCGCAAGTTGAACTGATCATTTTAGACTTTGTACTCCTTGGTTCACCAAATAAACCGGTCTATTCATGTCCCATTTCAGGTAATGTTCATCCAATGTAGTTTAAATTGCCCGACACTTGAATCAATCGGTTCAAAACATGAACCGGTCGATTCAAAGTCTTGTCACTCAATTGTCATTAATTATTGTTTAAATTGAATACCTAAACGCCTTAGTAGTCAAATTAAACATTCTTCATGAATAAATTCCTATTTCAGATGCATCCTATGTGTGTGAACCTATAGGTCCCCAGTTATGTTGGAAGTGTATTTCCATGACCGATTTATGACATTACAAGAAATGAGCAGCGTCTAGCAACACATCATTACTACCCAAGTCACTGCAAGTTGGAGAACAACTTCAATCTACAACTAGTGATCATTGCTAACATGATCATATAGTTCCTTTGTCTCTGATATCTGAATTGAACTCGAGGCATGGAATCATCATCATCTTCAAAGTTCAATCCATGTTCCTTGTACTAAAGTAGACTATATGAGATTCTTTTGAGCTCACATATCACATATTGAGTCACAAGAGTATGGTTGTACATTTCTCAGTCTCTCTTATCAAGTGGAACAGATATCAATATCCTCTATGAGGGACAAATCCCATCCACATCACTAATACTCAATCCTCATGTGTTCCAATGCACCCAAGCACCATCTTTATAGTAACACTTATTCAAGGTCGTGATGGATGGTGTCAAAATACATTGAACGACATGTGATGAGTAGTGACTTCATGTCTAAGAACTACAATCACCACTATCACTATGAGAACTGATTCAGACTACCATTCCATGGTCTTCATGTATCACTCTCAAGGTGGGTGAGTCTGGTACATTATTAACTAACATGTACCTATGTGTTTTGATTGATATCACATTTCATGATTGATGAGATCTTGTCATTAACGAACACAATCTCAAGTCTTACCTATTATTATTGTCTATTTATCTTCCACAGTAATATCTGACTAGGGACGTAACAATAACATGTGTACCCTTATCATTCATATAATTTCATTGTTCAGGTCCTCAACCTAAAGACATATGTCATCGAGTAATTAACATCATTCCATAGTCATCTACTATGTATGTGTCATCATCTCATGATTGAGACAAACATAATAGATAAAATTATCTTTAACATTATAAATAGAGGTATCTAGTGCCCCATTACAATCATTTAATGATTGGCCCTCTGGGCATACATACCAATGGACTCCCTCTTGTAGTTAGAGACAATAATCCATGAATCTTATTTCATGGGATGTTAATGTAACGACAGTCACCAAACTGACAAACAAATCATTACTAATTAAGAGGAATAAACATAAACAGTGGATTCACAAAAATCACTAAATTTAAAACCATTTTTGCAAGGATATCCTTGTATAAAAAACTTTTACTGAAAGATCCAAAACTCATACATATCATGATTTTCATTGTACAACATTGTTTCATCTCATATCGAGGACAACATATAACGATTTCTCTATCAAAACACATATTGGAGCAACCTAAAACCTCAGGGTATTCAAGCCAAAATCGCATATTATTCATGAAACCAGTATGAACCAACTATAAGGACCTAAGAGTATAGAGACGACACATAGGACTTCTATCTACAAGACCTGACAGATAGTACACTCAACCTGAGCTGTCACTGTTGTCCTTGTTGTTGTTGTTCTTTCTCTGCAGTACGGTCTCAATCCCCCTCGTGCACGTCCACCTAAAAAAAATGTGGATCCGACGGGGTGAGACAATTGTCCCAGTGAGAGATATAACTCTCTGCCAAAAATTTTATTATCACAGTTAAATAATAGTAAACTAAGTAGAGGATAAGAAGTTTAGAATATTCTCATCTTTTAAAGCATTGCAACTATCTTTGATAGAGCAGTAAATCATCTATTCACTTTATAAGGAACATGAAGAGAACGTATATCATTTACCCATCATACTATATCAACATCTCAAGATATCATGTGATGCTCATTATCATGGTTTGTCATCCATGAATCATTCTCATTTATATCTGTTGGGCTCAGCCAATATTCTAACCAGATATTGAATTGTACCAGTCATGTGAGTATACATCATCATATTCTGTTCAGGCATTGGACTATGTCAATCCTATGCAACCATTCCAAGCATTGGACTATGCCAATCCCTTAATAACAGTCATGCATTGGGTTATTACCAATCCTGTAATTAACAGCCAGGCATTGGGTTATTACCAATCATGTGATTAACAACCAGACATTGGGTTATTACCAATCTTGTGATTAACAGCCAAACATTCGGTCATTACCAATCCTATGATTAACAACCAGGCATTGGGTTATTACCAATCCTATGATTAACAGCTAGGCATTGGGTTATTACCAATCCTGTGATTAACAACTAGGCTTTGGGGTTATTACCAATCCTGTGAAACTATAGGATTCATACCTCTGTCAGGTATTGGACTCTACCAATCCTGTGATTAACAACTAGATATTGGGGTTATTACCAATCCTGTGAAACTATAGGCTTCATTCCTCTGCCAGGTATTGGACTCTACCAATCATGTGATTAATAGCCAGACATTGGGGTTATTACCAATCCTGTGAAACTATAGGCTTCATGCCTCTGCTAGGTATTGGACTCTACCAATCCTGTGATTAACAGCCAGGCATTGGGGTTATTACCAATCATGTGAAACTATAGGCTTCATGTCTCTGCCAGGTATTGGACTCTACCAATCCTGTGATTAACAGCCAGGCAGTCGGGTTATTACCAATGTTGTGAAACTATAGGCTTCATGCCTCTGCCAGATATTGGACTCTACCAATCCTGTGATTAAAAACCAGGCATTGGGGTTATTACCAATCCTATGAAACTATAGGCTTCATGCCTCTGCCACGTATTGGACTCTACCAATCTTGTGCCTCTCATCACTAAATACCACATCACCTTTACTAGGCGTTATACCTTGGCCACGTCATCATACTTATTCACATCCTTTGTATAATACAAGTATTCCTCTTATCTCTTTTAAGCATATTCAAAACACTATATCCCTTATTTGTCTATAAGCATAAAACATATATGATTAAGATTTCATTATTATTATTGTATCCATTTATTATTATTATTATGTTACTAAGTTTCCATTTCCTAGTTTATTTGAACATTATCATTTCTTACATGAGACTTTTATAAACACCTTGTTACCTCTCACTAGGTAACAACTATTCTCATGGCTCACAAGGCCCATTAAACATCATGTCACCTGTCACTAGGCAATAACTATTCACATGGCTCACAAGGCCATTACACATCTTGTCACCTCTCACTAGGCAACAAATATTATGGTTAGGGTTTCCCTTTATAGCCGAATAGGGTTTCAAGTTTATAATACCAATCCAAACCCTAATTAATTGCTCCACACATATAGGAGCATATACTAATATCATAAGTATTCAATTATACTTATTTATTCTCATCTTTTATCATTAAATGATGGTCAACACAAGGTATGAGTTCCTTTCTCATCCTTACCAGAGTATGATTACATCATACTTTATTAACTTGACTTAAACCTTTCTCAAGGTATATTAGCCTACACTTATCAAAGTGCATTAAACTCATTACATCACAATGTAACAATCGACATGACACACTTCATGTGTTACTCATCCATACATATTGGATTTAAGGTGCATCAAGGTGTAACAACCTTAAAGTGTTGGATGTGATATTTATCATGTCTTGATGTATCACTTCCCTCATCACTTTTAACTTACTTAAGTTCATCAATTATCTTGTATTACGGCATTTCCCATTCTAATACTTTATGCACTAACTCATCACATTTATCATGTACTGTACTAGACATAAGTCACACATTTGAATTGTCCAACTATCTTAAATGATATGGAATCATCTCGGGTTAAGATATTGATGCTATAAGGTTGTCCATTATCATCCACTTTATGTGTTTCACCTATCAAGGTATTTACCACTATTCCATCATTAGGGTTAGGGTTTCATATAGCATTAAATATCATCACCCTAGATTAGAGTTTCACATCACATCACTGCATTAGGGTTTCACATGGAATCACCCTAGATTAGGGTTTCATCTGGCATTGCCATAAATTAGGGTTAGGGCTCATCAACCTTCTTGATTAAGGTTTCAAGATCTCTTTATCAAGGATCATACCCTAATTACATATTTTATTCATGTTGAATGTGTTGAGGCTTAACCACTACATGAATAGTATACATGTATGAATTCCTCTCTCTTCCATCCTCTCTAGGATGTTGATTACTTCAAGATTGATTAGATTAGGTCAACCCTTCATTCAAGTACATACATTTAAGGTTAGCATAGTGTATTGAGGTATTGATTCCATAAGCATCAAACGTTAACCCCTCTAAGGGTACTAATCACCCTAGTATCTTAAAGGTACAACCATTGTAATTATCTTTGATATACATCATTAACAATCATGGGGTTGATTGATCTTTCATCACATTAGGTCTTTAAATAGTTTTGGTTGCATTGATCCTCCAAATGGTTTTGACCCCTCAACCTCCGACGGTTTTGAAACTGTTTGCCCTCCAAACGGTTTTGAAATCATTTGGTCATCTAGTGTTGAGACCGTTTGCCCTCCAAATGGTTTGAAACCATTTGGGCACTCAACCCTTGAAACCGTTTGATCACATGTACACTGAAATCGATAGGAGCCATCAACATTTGAAACTGGTTGGATAAATCAACTTTGAAACCGATAGGACCTCCAAACGGTATGAGACTATTTGATCTCAAACTGTTTGAAGACTGTTTGATTCCAAATGGTTTCAAGACCGTTTGGACTCAAACAGTATCAAGACCATTTGGTCCAAACTACCTTGAAACTGAAAGGATCATCTAAGGTTTCCTTTAACCAATCAATTAGGGTTTGTTTCATTAAATCACTCTTCAATTGGACCATTGAGAGTAGATCAAAATGTAACCCTTGTATCTCCATCCATCCATGACTCCACTTGACCTCAAATGGTATTGAGACTATTTGACCTCAAACGTTCTTGAGACCATTTTCCCTCAAATGGTCTTGAGACTGTTTGGTCCATTCCACCTTGAAAACGTATGAATCAATTTAGGGTTTCTTCAATCAATCAGTTAGGGTTTGTAATCAATGGATCATCCATCACTGTAACCATTGTGATTATATCAATTGGAACCACTGGATCTTCTTCCATACATACCAGCAATTGACCCCAAATGGTCTTGAGACCATTTGCCCTCAAACGATCTTGAGACCGTTTGATCACCAAACAGTCTTGAGACCGTTTGGTCATCAAAATTGAAAACTATTTGCTCATGATATTTATTGAGGTGTGTGATAAGATGACATCATCATCTTCAAGCTTCAAACCTTCAAAAATTACTTTTATTCTTATGGTGATTTCATCAACCAATCAAAAGGAATTTCGGGAAAGAAGAAAGATTCAACATATGATGAAGAGGTGAAATCAATAACAACATTTAAGGGTTCAAGTTATATAAACCGCCTTCAAAGTTGAATCCAAGCTTAAAGATTCACGTATTTAATGCTGAATGAAGCTTTCTCAACTTTACAAGGTCCATCCTTAAGTCTTTGAGTGAAAAGAATGGCTAAAGTTGAAGATTGAATGGAGAAAAGGAGAAAATAAGCATTGAATTTCGATTTCCACCATGAAATCAAGGTTGAAGATGATTAAGGAGCTCACCTATAGGTTGGGGTACGTCCTACTATTTATCCTAAGTTCCCTTGTGTTTGGCCAAAGAAAGGAAAGAAAGAAGAGTTGAAAAAGCCTTTCATGTGGGTGAAAGAATGGAGTGTATATAAGGGAAATTCAAGAGAGAGAAAGTGTTATAAAAATCCTTCAATTCCCTAAATTGGTATCACTTGTCCCCCCTCACTTCCTTACATAAGAATACATCATCCTCCCCTTCGAAATCCTCTTCTTTATCCATGAATTAAAAGAAAACAATTAAGCACCTTAATCAATATAATAATAATATCCAAAAATTAGTGGATATTACTTTTTCTTTAACTAATGTGAGTGGGATCTCCACTCACTTTAGATATTTCGGTGCCATTGCAAGGCACAAGGACGTCCATACTTACATATATTCAACCATAACATTTTTGGTTGAAGGGCACTTCCATTAAGATATTTATTTTTGCATCAAATTGAACTAGGGTTTCAATTATGCTTAAATCTTGATTATTTTAATATCAAGATTTTCTTTCCCCCAAAGAGATTCAAATGAGATGCCCCTCTGATTTTCTTGTTTCTAATGGATACCAAGAAACATTAGGGACTCTCTAGAAGTGGTATTTTGCATGTTGAACCCTAGGTTTTGGGTAAATAGCACATTATACCAAAACTAGGTTTTGATGCACAAACAGTACTTAATAAGCTCTTTCTGGGTACTCAGGCTTGTGGAAGACATACCTCAGCACCATTCTCATTCTTATGATACTTCAACACTTAAGGAATATTTTGTCATGTAACATTTGCAAGTTAAACCTTCAACTTGGGTAATTTGCACTTTAGTCCAAAATGGGGAAAACATTGTTTTCAACATTATTCAAAAAGGACTAAAATTGAAACATAAGTTCCTCTTGAGCCTTAATTACTTTTCAAAGAATATAAATGACTTACTTAAGAAAAACTTCTAGGGTTAAGGCATAACCCAAGTCAGGGATTTTACAATTATAAACCCCAAACAAAGATTTCGTCCCTGAAATCCCAGGTAAAGGAAGACAAATATTATTTATTCATCATATCATCAAGTCTCCACCTAACATCTTAATGTCATGGAGATGTCATAGAACTTTGGTCAACATAAAGTCCTTCCATAAGGGGTTATTATAGAACTTGTCACATAGGACACATACTCTACTATTTCTTTTCATTATTGAATGTAGAGTCAACTCTGTGTCAGGTAGCATTTTTCTTTGTCAGAGATACATTATACATACCTCATTTAATTCAGGTGTCAAACCTCACTGATTTATCACCTTTCTCAAGTTATAACTTTTTGTGACATGATTTTTAAATTCTGAGGAGCCTTCCATATTCCTTAATTAGTTAAGCATTTCGCTTCCAAGGAAAGACCAGAGTTACATCTGGTGTGTCATCCAAACTAATGTCACAACACTACACTTTCTTACTACTTGTACCAATTATTTCATTAGTTGTACACACTTTTTTCATAAGGGGAGGTTACTTACCAATTAAGAACCTATCTTAGAAGTATCTCTAGATGTTATATATATAAGTTGCTTTAACAGGTCTAGATAGGGATATTCTAAGGAATTATTTTTAGCTTGATAAACTTTTCCCACAATTGTTTCTTCAACTAGTACATCCTTATCGATGTGATGTTTATGTGGGGAATAAACCCCTAACAAATGGTATCCAGTATGTAACTGGACATGTTTCAGAGTTGGCCCTTCTAGGTAACCAAACATTACTTCTTATCAGGAGTCATGTTCCCATTTTCTCATATCACTGAAAGTTCTTGGATACTAGGATTATTTACCTTGGTATCCATTATATGTGCCAAAAACACATCACATCATCATCATGATTACTAGATCTGGGTATTCAAACCCTCAGTCCATCACTAAACATTGTTACCTCTCATCAGGTAACTAGTACCTCTAGGTCTGAGGACCAGGGTATACATTATACTATACATCCTCTTTTGTTTATAACTTGATCTATGATTAACTCAAATCTCTCCATATATCAATTAGGATGTGGTAGAAATATCCATTCCACATCTCTAACTTCATTATGCTCTTTAGATTGTCTCAAAATGACTACTTGATCAGAGTAATCAGAAAGACAACAATCTAAGAGTGTCATACGTACCTTACCTTCAAGAGATGAATACCTGGTCAGGGTATTCAAGAACTGAAATTAGGTAGTATGCATTTTTTTTATATTATGTTTCATACTTTTAACATCTCTTTAAATTTACTATTTAGTATCTCAAATTTCTCTGGGTATTTCTTTTACATCTCTTCCTTTTCTACATGAAGAGAGAAATTTCAAAACATATAAGAGAATATTAATCTGAATATAGGTTCTCATCCTTTTTATCTATTCCTTATGTCCTCATAAGACTAATTAAAGGAAGCTCAACAATAACTACCTTTCTTATATACAATAGGCAAAGAGAAGAAAAAGGAAAGATAATTCAGAATGAAAAGTTTTATCTGACATGTTACCTTTACGGGTTATGTAATGTCTTGTCTGTCGGGTCACCTTATTATTTCTTCTGGGACACTGCCACCTTAGATGTCCTTTCTGTCCACATTTGTGGCAAGCTCGGTTCCCACTTGGCATCAATACATTGGTGTATCATAATGTTGTTGAACTAGTGAAGATTTTGGCTGTTTTGTACCACTAATCAACAGTTCTTGTGATTGTGTAGACTTTCTTTTGAGGTTTGTCTCATGTTTCTTTGTCACAGACCTTTCTATCCTCCTGACAGATTCCAAAAATGTGGAAAATCTCTCTCTATATTCTAATGTAGATGCTGAGATAGACACCTCAACATTCAGTCCTTTCTCAAAACGTCAAATCTTCTCCTGCTCAGAAGGAGCCATTTGAGGACAAAACCACAAAAGTTCCATAAACCTAGCCTCATATTCATTTATTGACATGGTTCCTTGTCTAGCCTTCTCAAACTGTGAGATCTTTTCATCTAAATATGTCCTTGGAAAATACTTATTGATGAATTCTCGACGAAATTCCTCCCAACCAACCTCTTCATCATTCCTTTTTACTTCTTCTATGGCCCACCAATGTCCAGCTCTACCCTTCAAAAGGTATACAACATGTTTGACTTTGTCAGCATCTGGGATACTAAGGATCTTAAAAGCCTTTTGTAACTCAGTGAGCCATAGATCAGCATCTGCTGGGTCAGATGTCCTGGCATATTCTATGGCTCCTACACGGTGTAGTCGTTTAAAAGTCTTACCAGATCCATGTCCCTCATTGGGAACCGGTACCCTAGGTGATAGTGTTGGCATACGGTCTTCCATATGCATCATTGTGGTCATGAAATGCCCAAAAAGAGTATGAAAGTCTGGGTTTTCTATAATGACTTCATCAACATGGGGATTCTCAGGCACTGATTCCTCTCTTGCCTGATCCCTTACACCTCCTACTGGTGCCGCAACATTGCTCTCAGCAATGTGTCCCTCGTGTTCTCCGTACATCTTTGAGTTATATCCCTTCTTCTGCATAAGCTAAAGTCACTATAAGATATACTGGGATACACTTAGAACAGACTCGACACCTTATCCCTATGTCTCTATAGACTTAGCGAACCTTAAGCTTTGATACCAAGCTTGTAACGACAGTC
Organism: Alisma plantago-aquatica; assembly: GCA_963693085.1. Taxonomy (NCBI): domain Eukaryota; kingdom Viridiplantae; phylum Streptophyta; class Magnoliopsida; order Alismatales; family Alismataceae; genus Alisma; species Alisma plantago-aquatica. The sequence goes on from OY856413.1 coordinate 814,687,885, forward strand.
ACCAAACTGACAAACAAATCTTTACTAATTAAGCGGAATAAACATAAATGAGGATTAACAAAAATCACTAAAATTTAAAACCATTTTTGCAAGGAGATCCTTGTACAAAAAACTTTTACTGAAAGATCCAAAACTCATACATATCATGATTTTCATTGTACAACATTGTTTCATCTCATCTCGAGGACAACATATAACAGTTGCTCTATCAAAACACATACTGGAGCAACATAAAACCTCAAGGCATTCAAGCCAAAATCTCAAATTATTCATGAATCAGTATGAACCAACTCCAAGGACTTGAGAGTACAGAGACGACACATATGACTTCTATCTACAAGACCTAACAGACAGTACACTCAACCTGAGTTGTCCCTGCTGTCCCTGCTGATGTTGTTCTTTGTCTGCAGTACGGTCTCAATCCCCCTCGTGCACGTCCACCTAAAAAAATGTGGATCCCAGGGGGTGAGACAATTGTCCTAGTGAGAGATATAACTCTCTGCCAACAATGTTATTATCACAGTTAAATAATAGTAAACTAAGCGGAGGATAAGCAGTTTAGAATATTCTCATCGTATAAAGCATTGCAACTATCTTTGATAGAGTAGTAAATCATCTATTCACTTTATAAGGAACATGAAGAGCAAGTATATCATTTACCCATCATACTATATCAATATCTCAAGCTTATCTTGTGATACTCATTATCATGGTATGTCATCCATGAATCATTCTCATTTCTATCTATTGGCCTCAGCCAATCAGCTAACCGAATATTGGATTGTACTGGTCATGTGAGTATACTTCAGCATATTCTGTTCAAGCATTGGACTATGTCAATCATGTGCAACCATTCCAGGCATTGGACTATGCCAATCCTTTGATAACAGCCATGCATTGGGTTATTACCAATCTTGTGATTAACAACCAGGAATTCGGTCATTACAAATCCTATGATTAACAACCAGGCATTGGGTTATTACCAATCCTTTGATTAATATCCCGGCATTGGGTTATTACCAATCATGCGATTAACAGTCAGGCATTAGGGTTATTACCAATCCTGTGAAACTATAGGCTGCATGCCTCTGCCAGGTATTGGACTCTACTAATCCTGTTATTAACAGCCATGCATTGGGGTTATTTCCAATCCTGTAAAACTATAGGCTTCACGCCTCTTCCAAGTATTGGACTCTACCAATCCTATGATTAACAACCAGGCATTGGGGTTATTACCAATCTTGTAAAACTATAGGCTTCATTCCTCTGCCAGGTATTGGACTCTACCAATCCTGTGATTAACAGCCAGGTATTGGGGTTATTACCAATCTTGTGAAACTATAGGCTTCATGCCTCTGCCAGGTATTGGACTCTACCAATCATGTGATTAACAACTAGGCATTGGGGTTATTACCAATCCTATGAAACTATAGGCTTCATGCCTCTCCCAGGTATTGGACTCTACCAATCCTTTGATTAACAACCAGGCATTGGGGTTATTACCAATCATGTGAAACTATAGGCTTCATGCCTCTACCAGGTATTGGAGTCTACCATTCATGTGCATCTCATCACTGGATCCCACATCATCTTTACTAGGCATTATACCTTGGCCAAGTCATCATACTTTTTCACATCCTTTATATAGTACAAGTATTCCTCTTATCTCTTTTAAGCATATTCAAAACACTATAGCCCTTATTTGGCTATAAGCATAAAACATATATGATTAAGATTTCATTATTATTATTGTATCCATTTATTATTATTATTATGTTACTAGGTTTCCATTTCCGAGTTTATTTGAACATTATAATTTCTTACATGAGACTTTTATAAAAACCTTGTTACCTCTCACTAGGCAACAACTATTCTCATGGCTCACAAGGCACATTAAATATCTTGCCATCTCTTACTAGGAAACAACTATTCACATGGCTCACAAGGCCATTATACATCTTGTCATCTCTCACTAGGCAACAACTATTAGGGTTAGGGTTTCCCTTTATATCGGAATAGGGTTTCAAGTTCATATTACCAATCCAAACCCTAATTAATTGCTCCACACATCTAGGAGCATATACAAATATCATAAGTATTCAATTATACTTAATTATTCTCATCTTTTAGCATTAAATGATGGTGAACACAAGGTATGAGTTCCTTTCTCATCCTTACCAGAGTATGATTACATCATACTTTATTAACTTGGCTTAACCCTTTCTCAAGGTATATTAGCCTACACTTATCAAAGTGCATTAAACTCATTACATCTCAATGTAACAATCGACATGACACACTTCATGTGTTACTCATCCATACATATTGGATTTAAGGTGCATCAAGGTGTAACAATCTTAAAGTGTTATATGTGATATTTATCATGTCTTGATGTATCACTTCCCTCATCATTTTTAGATTATTTATGTTCATCAATTATCTTGTATTAGGGCATTTCCCATTCTAATACTTTATGCACTAACTCATCACATTTATCATGTAGTGTACTAGACATAAGTCACACATTTGAATTGTCCAACTATCTTTAATGATATGGACTCATCTCGGGTTAAGGCATTGATGCTATAAGGTTGTCCATTATCAACCACTTTAGGTTTTTCACCTATCAAGGTATTAACGACTATTCCATCATTAGGGTTTCATATAGAATTACATAGCATCACCCTGGATTAGAGTTTCACATCACATCACTGCATTAGGGTTTCACATGGCATCACCCTAGATTAGGGTTTCACCTGGCATTGCCCTAATTTAGGGTTAGGGCTCATCAACCTTCTCGATTAAGGTTTCAAGATCTCTTTATCAAGGATCATACCCTAATTACATATTTTGTTCATGTTGAAAGTGTTGCGGCTTAACCACTACATGAATATTATACATGTATGAATTCCTCTCTCTCACATCCTCTCTAGGGTGTTGATTACTTCAAGCTTGATTAGATTAGGTCAACCCTTCATTCAAGTACATACATTTAGTGTTAGCATAGTGTAGTGAGATATTTCTTCCATAAGCGTCAAAGTTTAACCCCTCTAAGGGTACTAATCACCCTCGTATCTTAAAGGTACAACCATTGTAATTATCTTTGATATACATCATTAACAATCATGGGGTTAATTGATCTTTCATCACATTAGGTTTTCAAATGGTTTTGGTTGCATCGAACCTCCATACGGTTTTGACTCCTCAACCTCCAAATCGGTTTTGAAACTGTTTGCCCTCCAAACAGTTTTGAAACCATTTGGGCATCTAGGGTTGAGAGTGTTTTCCCTCCAGACGGTTTTGAAACCGTTTGCCCTCCAATCGGTTTTCAAACCATTTTGGCATATAGGGTTGAGACCGTTTGCCCTCCAAATGGTTTTGAAACCGTTTGGGCACTCATCCCTAGAAACTGTTTGATCACATGTACATTGAAACTAATTGGACCCATCTACATTTGAAACTAGTTGGATAAATCAACCTTGAAACCGATAGGACCTCCAAAAAGACTATTTGGTCTCAAACAGTTTGAGGATCGTTTGATTCCAGATAGTTTCAAGACCGTTTGGATTGAAACGGTCTCTAGACCGTTTGGTCCAGACTACCTTGATACCGAAAGATCATCTAGAGCTTCCTTTAACCAAGCAATTAGGGTTTGTTTCATTGAATCACTCATCAATTGGACCATTGAGAGTAGATCAAAATGTAACCCTTGGACCTCCATCCATCCATGACTCCACTTGACCTCAAACGGTCTTGAGACCATTTGACCTCAAAAGGTCTTGAGACCGTTTGCCCTAAAACGGTCTTGAGACCATTTGGTCCATTCCACCTTGTAAACGTTTGAATCAATTTAGGGTTTCTTCAATCAATCGATTAGGGTTTGTAATCAATAGATAATCCATCACTGTAACCATTGTGATTAGATCAATTGGAACCATTGGATCTTCATCCATCCATACCAGCAATTGACCCCAAAAGGTCTTGAGACCGTTTGACCTCAATCGGTCTTGAGACCATTTGCCCTCCAACGGTCTTGAGACCGTTTGATCACCAAACGGTCTTGAGACGGTTTGGTCATCAAAATTGAAAACCGTTTGTTCATGATATTTATTGAGGTGTGTGCTAAGATGACATCATCATCTTCAAGCTTCAAACCTTCAAAAATTATTGTGATTCTTATGGTGATTTCATCAACTAATCAAAAGGAATTTTTGGAAAGAAGAAATATTCAACATATGAAGAAGAAGTGAAATCAATAATAGCATTTAAAGGATCAAGTTATATAACTCGCCTTCAATGTTGAATCCAAGCTTCAAGCTTCACGTATTTAATGGTGAATGAAGCTTTCTCAACTTTCCAAGGTCCGTCCTCAAGTCTTTGAGTGAAAAGAATGGCTAAAGTTGAAGATTGAATTGAGAAAAGAAGAAAATAAGCATTGAATTTTGATTTCCACCATGAAATCAAGGTTGAAGATGATTAAGCAGCTCACCTGCAGGTTGGTGTACGTCCTCCTATTTCTCCTAAGCTCCCTTGTGTTCGGCCAAAGCAAGGAAAGAAAGAAGAGTCAAAAAAGCCTTTCATGTGGGTGAAAGAATGGAGTGTATATAAGGGAAATTCAAGAGAGAGAAAGTGTTATAAAAATCCTTCAATTCCTTAAATTGGTACCACTTGTTCCCCCTCACCTCCTTGCATATGAAGCCATCATCCTCCCCTTCAAAATCCTCTTCTTTATCCATGAATTAAAAGAAAACAATTAAGCACCTTAATCAATATAATAATAATATCAAAAAAATAGTGGATATTAGTTTTTCTTTAACTAATGTGAGTGGGCTCTCCACTCACTTTAGATATTTCGGTGCCATTGCAAGGCAAAAGGAAGTACATACTTATATAAATTCAACCATTACATTTTTGGTTGAAGGGCACTTCCGTTAATATATTTATTTTTGCATTAAATTGAATTAGGGTTTCAATTATGCTTAAATCTTGATTATTTTAATATCAAGATTCTCTTTCCCCCAAAGAGATTCAAATGAGACGCCCATCTAATTTTCTTGTCTCTAATTGATACCAAGAAACATTAGGGACTCTCTAAAAGTGGTATTTTGCATATTGAACCCTAGGTTTTGGGTAAATTGCACATTATACCAAAACTAGTTTTAATGCACAAACATTGCTTAATAAGCTCTTTTTGGGTGCTCAGGCTTGTGGAAGCCATACCTCAACACCATTATCATTCCTATGATGCTTCAACTGTGGAGACCGTCTCATGAATACATGATAAACTAATGCGGAAGTGAACTATTTGCAGCGGATTACTGAAAATCACTGAAAATTTAAAACTTTTTCAAGAGATCCATTCACAGGAAACTCATTAACCAAGAACCAAAGTATTTCAAATTCATCCTGGTTTACAAGTACACAACCTGTACCATTCCTTCTCAAAGATTACAACATCAACTGTCTTATAAACATTATATACATACAATATACGAATCTCGAGGCATCAAGACAAAACCTCAGATTGATTCATAAGACACTGACTAAAAACTCTGAGGACCTGAGAGTATAGAGATGACACATAGGACTACTATTTGTATGACTAGAGAGACAATATCTCCACCTGAGATCTTATTGTTGTCCCTGCTGTTGCTATTGCTGTTGCTCTTTCCTTGTTCTAGGAATTCTTCTTTGCCTCCCATGCATACCTAAAAATATTTCCCACGGGGGTGAGACAATTGAAAATTGCCCAAGTGAGAGATATAACTCTCCGCCAAAAACATTGTTATTGCAGTTTATTAAATTAAAACTGAGCAGGGGTTACTTTTACATTATCAGGCAGAATTATTCATCATAGAACAGAATGAGATAATCTCCATTCTCAAGGAGGTCATTGCATCTACCCATGGTAGATAAGCAATTCATCTGTCTACCTTGCAGAGAATATAAAGCAACATAATTAACATTTATCCACTAAGGAATGCATTAAGAAAATGCAACATCAGCCAACGAATCTCTGTATTCAATCCTTAAGAAAACATGCTATACGGCTGATTACATTTTACAATCACACTTATGCCCTGAGGAGGTGAGTTGTACCGCTCAAATCCAACCTTCGGTTGCGAAACCCAAAGCCGATGCCATACAAGGTCCATGGAAGAGCCAGACTCCATGACCTCCCACGTCTCGGTCAGTGCGAGACCACAAGCAGGACCGCAGTCTCTTGCTTAAGTGACCTCAGTCATAGGGTTAGCTCGTGTAGGCTACCCTTTCTCTTGCCCGCCTTGGTACAAGTCTCAGCGCTAGTATATCTGAGCCACGGGCCAGTTCATCGTGCTCCCTGAGCCATGAACGCATTCATGCTCTTTCACACTGAGCCATAGGCCTATTCACCATGCTCTTATACACATCTTGAGTCTCTAACCGAAGTTGCACTCTAATCCTCCTATTTTCGGCTAGGAGAAATCCCACCTATTCAACAATATACGCTCCGGATTAACCCACAGGAAAACTTGTTTCACCATCACCAGCTACTGACGATGATGTATCTATGGCCAGGGCACTACATGATGAAATTCCACTTGATTAATTAAGTGCATTACCATATCTTTTAGCATCATCCATGTTTCAAACAAGAATTATTATAACATATGCTACAAAGAAAGGTACAATACATCTATCACATACTTTTCAAATCTTTAAAACACATGATACTTGGGATCTCAGTCCTTTATCACATTATTGGGAATTCTCATCCCTTCACATTATCATCATCATGATTACTGGATATGGGTTGTTAAACCCTTAGATCATAACATTGTTATCTCTGTAATAGATAACCATTAGCTCTAGGTCCTCATACCAAGGTATTCATTTTACTTGTGTGCAAGTATTCACATGGCTCACCAGGCCATTACAAATCTTGTCACCTCTCACTAGGCAACCACTTACTCACATGGCTCACAAGGCCATTACACATCTTGTCACCTCTCACTAGGCAACAACTTATTCATGTGACTCATAAAAGTCCATGCATATTGCTTCTTTTACTAAGCAAAAACAACATTAAGGCACATAATGCCAATCAACATTTATTATATAAATGTCACAGCTCAAACTATCTATATACATCACCTCATAATATTTGTATGGTTATTAGGCATGATAACAGTCATACAAGATATTCATTACATCATGTTATGCAATAGTAACACCATTATTCCTTTACCAGGAATTAGGGATTACTATCAAATAGGGCTTTTCATTCCCTTTTCCCAAATTAGGGTTAGGGTTCCCCATTTCTCATTAATAAATATTTCATGATCTCATTATCTGTCCAACCCTTAATACATTATTCCATACCTCTGGGGCATTCAAGGATATCATATTTGATTATTCTAGAACATTCCTTTCATCATATAGCATTAATGATCATCAATTCAAGGTATGAGTTCATTTCTCATCCTCATCATGGTATGATTATATCATACACATCATTTGGGCTTAACCCCATTCTCAAGGTACATTAATTAACACTCATCAAGGTGCAACAACTCATTACATTTCATTGTAATAGTTGCATAACACACTTCATATGTTTCTTACCCAATTATATTGGATTTGGAGCACATCAAGGCATATAAACCCTGAAGTGTTGAATGTGATAACTATCATATTTTTATGTATCACTTTCTCATCACTTCAGACTCTCCTGAATTAGCCATCTTATCTTGTATTAAGGTATTTCCCTTCTTAATACATTCCATCACTAATCATTTACCTACAACATATAATGCATAGGCCACACATTAGAGTTGTCCAACTATCTTTAATGATATGGACTTGTCTAATGATAAAGACATTGCTTACAATTAGGTTGCATATATTCAACCACATGAAATGTTTCACCTTTATAAGGCCATTCCTTCTATCTCATCATTAGGGTTTCTTTATACACTTACTTAAGATTAGAATTATGACTCATTGTCATATTATCCAAGATTAGGGCTTTATGTATCATGAATCCTCATTAGAGTCTCACATGCCTTCACCCTTCTTAGGGCCTCTTATCACAACATAACATTAGTACGTCATGTGGTGTTAATACTTAGTTAAGGTTTCTCATGGAATCACCCTCAACTAGGGTTTCTCATGGAATCACCCTCAACTAGGGTTTCCACCATAGTTTCCCACAATTTGGGTCTACTGTTCATCTCCATTAGTATTTCATTCAATTATCCATAATTGGAGATCCACTATTCATCCCAATTAGGGATTGACATCTCTTTTCCCTAATTTAGAGTTTCACTTATGATTACCCTAGATTAGGGCTACATCCTTACCCTGGATTAGGGTTTCATTTAGAATTGCTCTCAATCAGGGTTGGAATTCAATAACCCTGTCAATTAGGGTTTATGTTCATGATTAGGGTTGCATGATCTCTTTACTTAAGGATCATACCCTTAATCACCACATGAATCATATTACTGTTATGAATTCATGCTAACATCATCCCAACTTGATAAGGTCATATCATCCCTTAAATCAAGTACATACAACTATGAATGACATAGCATACCAAGTCATTGATCCTATAAGAAATTAGGGTTCATCCCTTAATTGGCACTAATCACTTAGGTACTAATATGGTTTCAATCTTTGTACCTTCATTAATTATCATTACTAATCATCATTGGATCAATGAGTTATTCATCATCTCTATTCTCGAGAGATTCAATCATCTTGGACCTCCATTACATAAGGTATCCAATTGAATTCATCAATTGAATCTACAATAAACTTTGACTACTTGACCCCCAAACGGTCTTGGTCTTTCAAAGTTCAAACGGTTTGAAACCGTTTGGTAAAGGTGGTGCTTGAGACCGTTTGCCCAAGTAGGTGAAGACCGTTTGGCCAAGTAGGTGAAGACCGTTTTCCCAAGTAGGTGAAGATCGTTTGGCCAAGTAGGTGAAGACCATTTGCCCATCACATCATCAAATCCAAGTCAACCAATTAGGGTTTGGATCATTGGATTGATCACCAAATCAGCAATTGATTACACTTTAACTTAATATCATTGGATCATCAATTGCTTAACCATACTCACCCCTAGACCTCCAAACGGTCTTGGGTGACCTACAAACGGTCTTGAGACCGTTTGGATGAGCTCCAAACGGTCTTGATACCGTTTGGCTCATCCAACCCTTGGATTCTAGTGAAAAATCATTAGGGTTTGAGCTATTGAGTTGATCATCAAATCAGCACTTAATTGCAAAGTGATTTGGTACCTTTAGACCTTCAATTAGTCAACCATGCTTAACCCTAGACCTCCAAACGGTCTTGGGTGATCCCCAAACGGTCTTGAGACCGTTTGGGTGATTCCCAAACGGTTTTGAAACCGTTTGGGTCAATCAAACCAAAACATCAACTCATTCCAATGCAAAATCAGCACTTAGCCGATTAGGGTTAACACCATATCTTTTGTCCTTCAAACACTTAACCATATCCAACCCTAGACCTCCAAACGGTCTCGGGTGACCCCCAAACGGTCTTGATACCGTTTTGGTAATCCCCAAATGGTCTTGAAACCGTTTGGGCTAATTAACCCAAAAAGTCAAATCAGTCAAGTTGAAAATCAGCACTTAATCCAATTAGGGTTTACCTAATTGATTAGCCTTCAACTCATGATTCCTTTGGAATTAATCCATCAAATTTGTTGGGTCATCAACAAACATCATTAGGAACATGAATCGCAAACGGTCAACCCTTGGTCAACACTTTAAAACGGTTTTGAAACCGTTTACCCAAAAAGGAAAATAATTAAAGTTGAAAATTAGCACTTAATCCATTTAGGCTTTGCCTAATTGATTGGCCTTCAACTCATGATTCCTTTAGAACTAATCCATAAACTTTAGTGAGTTATTAACCAACATCATTAGGAACAGGAATCTCAAACGTTCAACCCTTGGAAAACCCTCTCAAACGGTTTTGAAACCGTTTGCCCAAAAAGTCAAATTAATCAAGCTGAAAAAGCAGCACTTAATCCAAATAGGTTTGCCTAATTGATTGGCCTTCAAATCACGATTCCTTGGGAATTAACCCATCACATTTGGTGAGTCAATAAACAATACAATTATTAACAGTAATCTCAAACGGTCAAACCTTGGTCAACTCACTCAAATGGTTTTGAAACCGTTTTCTCCCAAACGGTTTCAAACTGTTTGCTCTCAAACGGTTTGGTGAAACCGCATGAGAAATTAACTCAAAACCGTATGAACCATAATTTCTTAGGAAAAAGTATCCAAGATGATGTCATCATAATCTAACTTCGTCCCTGAAGTTCTAACAACTTCTGATTTCATGAGATAACCATTTTCAACCAGCAATTAAACAAGATAATGATGGAATCATTGAAATTGCAAGATTAATGGTTGAATAACAATGAAAAAGGGATCAAGTTATAAAACCCTCCTCCAATTGATCTCCAAAGCTCCATGTCCATGGAAAAAATGGTGGATTCAACTCCTTTCACCATTCCAAGGCTCGTTCTCAAGGTTTGAGTGAAAATGAATGGTTAGAATTGAAGAGGAGATCGAAATAGGAAGAAATCCATGATTTATTTTCGATTTCCACCATGGAATCAAGGTGAAATGGATCAAGAACCTTACCAACAGGTTGGGGGTCGTTCTCCTGATTCTCACAAGCTCCCTTGGTCGTTTCCCAAGCAAGGAGAAGAAGTGGGGTCGAAAAAGCCTTCCATTTGGCTTGTAAAGGGTCTTTTTATAAGAAATTCAAGGAGTGAGATACTGCCTTATAAAAATTCATTTAATCCCAAAAATGTGGCCGCCTCTTCCCCCTTATCTTCCTTAGGGACGAGGCTATCTTTTTTGCCTTTTATCCCTCTCAATTATCCATGATTTAAAGAAAATCAAATCAAGCACGTTAAATCATATTATATTAATATCCATATGTGAGTGGATATTTCTTTTTCTTATAAAATTGTGTGTGAGTTATCCACTCCCTTGGATATTTTCGTGGTCCTTGCAAAGCTCAAGGACGTCAAACATACATCTAAATCCAAACATTTTAATTTTGGTTGAAGGCCCTTTAATCAATACATTTATTTTTTCCCTAAATCAAATTAGGGTTTCAATTAGGATTAAATCTTGATTATTTTAATATCAAGATTCTCTCTCCTCCAACTTAATTCAAATCAGGCGCCCCTCTCATTTTATTTGCTCTATATGATGCCAAGAGGCATTAAGGACCTTATTGAAGTGGTAATTTGCATATTGATTCCTAGGTTTTGGGTAAATTGCACTTTACACCAAAACTAGGTTTAATGCACAAACATTGCTTTATCAGCTCTTTCTTGGTATTCAGGCTTCCATAAGCCACACCTCAGCATCATCTTCACTCTCATGATGCTTCAACATATGAGGAACATATTATCATGCACAATTTGCACTTAAACCCCTCAACTTGGGTATTTTGCACATTAGTACAAAACAAATAAAACATTGATTTCAACAATGTTCAGAAAGGACTAGAATTGCAATATAAGTTCCTCTTGAGCCCTAATTACCTTTCACAAGATAAGATTAAGCATTTAATCATCTTTCTTAATCAAAACACCTAGAGTTAAAGTATAACCCAGGTCAGGGGTGTTACATCAACACTTGAGGAACCTTTTTTTCATGTAACATTTGCAAGTTAACCCTTCAACTTGGGTAATTTGCACTTTAGTCCAAAATGGGCAAAACATTATTTTCAACATTATTCAAAAAGGACTAAAATTGAAACATAAGTTCCTCTTGAGCCTTAATTACTTTTCAAAGGATAAAGACAAGAATATAAATGACTTACTTAAGAAAAACTTCGAGGGTTAAGGCATAACCCAAGTCAGGGATGTTACAGTTAACATATAAATAATGTTTCTACTATGCAAGCACTTTTATATCGGGTTAGCAATGTTTGTTTCTATTTGACATTTTGCAAGTTTTCAATCATCTCATTGTACAACTTCTTATCAGAGATGGAATTATTGTAGTATGCTATCTGAGATTCCTTTCCTATGTAGTATCTGCATTGTTGCCACATTATTTCTACTATGTCATCAATGGTTGGAATCTCCCACAAGTTCATTTATTAGAACTTCTTGATCCATACAATATCTTGTATTGTATTAATAATAACTAAGATAGTCAGCTTCTATTTTATATTAAACAACTATCTCTTTCTCAAAAGTTTTCCATCTCACAGTTCTCTTTTTATAGTCAAACAAATATTTAGACTGCAACCATTTATTTGTAATTTTAGAAGCTTACATCGGTGTAACCCTTTACACCTAACTCTTCCTTATTATTGTAACATCCCCAACCTTGGTTATGCCTTAACCCTAGAAATTTTGCTTAAGTAAGTCATTTAGATTCTTGTCTTTATCCTTTGAAAGGTAATTAAGGCTCAAGAGGAACTTATGTTTCAATTTTATTCCTTTTTGAACAATGTTGAAAATAATGTTTTTCCCATTGTGGACTAAAGTGCAAATTACCCAAGTTGAAGGGTTAACTTGCAAATGTTACATGAAAAAATGTTCATCAAGTTGTGAAGCATCATAAGAATGAGAATGGTGTTGAGATATGGCTTCCACAAGCCTGAGCACTCAGAAAGAGCTTATTAAGCAATGTTTGTGCATTAAAACCTAGTTTTGGTATAATGTGCAATTTACCCAAAACTTAGGGTTCAATATGCAAAATACCACTTCTAGAGAGTCCCTAATGTTTCTTAGTATCAATTAGAGACAAGAAAATCATATGGGTGTCTCATTTGAATCTCTTTGGGGGAGTAAGAATCTTGATATTAAAATAATCAAGATTTAAGTATAATTGAAACCTTAATTCAATTTAATGCAAAAATAAATATATTAATGGAAGTTCCCTTCAACCAAAAATGTGATGGTTGAATTTATATAAGTATGGACTTCCTTTTTCTGCACCTAAATATCTAATGTGAGTGGAGAGCCCACTCACATTAGTTAAAGAAAAAGTAATATCCACTAATTTTTGGATATTATTATTATATTGATTATGGTGCTTAATTGTTATCTTTCAATTCATAGATAAAGAAGATGATTTCGAAGGGGAGGATTATGGCTTTGTATGAAAGTAAGTGAATGGGGACAAGTGGTACCAATTTGGGGAATTGAAGGATTTTTATAACACTTTCTCTCTCTTGAATTTCCCTTATATACACTCCATTCTTTCACCCACATGATAGGATTTTTCGACTCTTCTTTCTTTCCTTGCTTTTGCCAAACATAAGGGAGCTTAGGAGGAACAGGAGGACGTACCCCAACCTGTAGGTGAGCTCATTAATCATCTTCAACCTTGATTTCATGGTGGAAATCGAAATTCAATGCTTATTTTCTTCTTTTCTCCATTCAATCTTCAACTTTAGCCATTCTTTTCACTCAAAGACTTGAGGGTGGACCTTGGAAAGTTGAGAAAGCTTCATTCACCATTAAATACGTGAATCTTGAAGCTTGGATTCAACTTTGAAGGCGGGTTATATAACTTGAACCCTTAAATGTTATTATTGATTTCACTTCTTCATCATATGTTGAATATTTCTTCTTTCCCGAAATTCCTTTTGATTAGTTGATGAAATCACCATAACAATCACAATAATGTTCTAAGGTTTGAAGCTTGAAGATGATGATTTCATCTAAGCACACACCTCAATAAATATCATGAGCAAATAGTTTTCAATTTTGATGACCAAAGGGTCTCAAGACCGTTTGGTGATCAAACGGTCTCAAGACCGTTTGAGGTCAAACGGTCTCAAGACCATTTGGGGTCAATTGCTGATATGGATGGATGAAGATCCAATGGTTCCAATTGATCTAATGACAATGGATACAGTGATGGATGATCCATTGATTACAAACCCTAATCGAATGATTGAAGAAACCCTAAATTGATTCAAATGTTTTCAAGGTGGAATGGACCAAACGGTCTCAAGACCATTTGAGGTCAAACGGTATCAAGACCATTTGAGGTCAGGTGGAGTCATGGATGGATGGAGATCCAAGGGTTACATTTTGATCTAATCTCAATGGTCCAATTGATGAATGATTCAATGAAGCAAACCCTAATTGATTGGTTGAAGGAAACCCTAGATGATCCTTTCAGTTTCAAGGTAGTTTGGAACAAACGGTCTTGAGACTGTTTGAGTCCAAATGGTCTTGAAACCATTTGGAATCAAACAGTCTAAAAACCATTCGAGATAAAATGGTCTCAAACCGTTTGGAGGTCCTATCAGTTTCAAGGTTGATTTTGCAACCGGTTTTAAATGTTGATGGGTCCAATCGGTTTTAATGTACATGTGATCAAACGGTTTCAAGGGTTGAGTGCCCAAATGGTTTCAAAACCATTTGGAGGGAAAACGGTCTCAACCCTAGATGCCCAAACGGTTTCAAAACCGTTTGGAGGGCAAACGGTCTCAACCCTAGATGCCCAAACGGTTTCAAAATTGTTTGGAGGGCAAACAGTTTCAAAACTGATTTGGAGGTTGAGGGGTTAAAACTGTTTGGAAGTTCGATGCAACCAAAACCGTTTGAAGACCTAATGTGATGAAAGATCAATTAACCCCATGATTGTTAATGATGTATATCAAAGATAAGTACAATGGATGTACCTTTAAGATACTAGGGTGATTAGTACCCTTAGAGGGGTTAACCTTTGATGATTATGGAAGCAATATCTCAATACACTATGATAACCGTAAATGTATGTACATGAATGAAGGGTTGACCTAATCTAATCAAGCTTGAAGTAATCAACATTCTAGAGAGGATGAGAGAGAATGGAATTCTTACATGTATAATATTCATGTAGTGTTTAAGCCTCAACACTTTCAACATGCATAAAATATGTAATTAGGGTATGATCCTTGATAAAGAGATCTTAAAACCTTAATCGAGAAGGTTGATGAGCCCTAACCCTAATTGAGCACAATGCCAGGTGAAACCCTAATCTAGGGTGATGCCATGTGAAACCCTAATGCAGTGATGTGATGTGAAACTCTAATCCAGGGTGATGCTATGTAATGTTATATGAAACCCTAATGATGGAATAGTGGTTAATACCTGGATAGGTGAAAAACCTAAAGTGGTTGATAATGGACAACCTTTTAGCATCAATGCCTTAACCCGAGATGAGTCCATATCATTAAAGATAGTTGGACAATTCAAATGTGTGACTTATGTCTAGTACACTACAGGATAAATGTGATGAGTTAGTGCATAATGTATTAGAATGGGAAATGCCCTAATACAAGATAATTGATGAACTTAAGTAAGCTAAAAGTGATGAGGGAAGTGATACATCAAGACATGATAAATATCACATACAACACTTTAAGATTGTTACACCTTGATGCACCTTAAATCCAATATGTATGGATGAGTAACACATGAAGTGTGTCATGTCGATTGTTACATTGAGATGTAATGAGTTTAATGTACTTTGACAAGTGTAGGCTAATATACCTTGAGAAATAATTAAGCCAAGTTAATAAAGTATGATGTAATCATACTCTAGTAAGGATGAGAAAGGAGCTCATACCTTGTGTTGACCATCATTTAATGATAAAAGATGGGAATAAATAAGTATAATTGAAAACTTATGATATTAGTATATGCTCCTAGATGTGTGAGCAATTAATTAGGGTTTGGATTGGTAATATGAACTTGAAACCCTATTCGTCTATAAAGGGAAACCCTAACCCTAATAGCTAGTGAGAGGTAACAAGATGTTTAATAGCCTTGTGAGCCATGGCAATAGTTGTTGCCTAGTGAGAGGTGACAAGATGTTTAATGGGCCTTTTGAGCCATGCAAATAGTTGTTTCCTGGTGAGAGGTAACAAGGTGTTTATAAAAGTCTCATGTAAGAAATGATAATGTTCAAATAAACTAGGAAATGGAAACTTAGTAACATAATAATAATAATAAATGGATACAATAATAATAGTGAAATCTTAATCATATATGTTTTATGCTTATAGCCAAATAAGGGCTATAGTGTTTTGAATATGCTTAAAAGAGATAAGAGGAATACTTTTATTATATAAAGGATGTGAATAAGTATGATGACTTGGCCAAGTTATAATGCCCAGTAAAGGTGATGTGGTATTCAGTGATGAGATGCACATGATTGGTAGAGTCCAATACCTAGAAGAGGCATGAAGCCTATAGTTTCATAGGATTGGGATAACCCAATGCCTGGCTATTAATCACGGGATTGGTAGAGTCCAATACCTGGCAGAGGCATGAAGCCTATAGTTTCATAGGATTGGCAATAATGCCAATGCCTGGATGTTAATCACAGAATTGGTAGAGTCCAATACCTGGCAGAGGCATGAAGCCTATAGTTTCACAGGATTGGTAATAACCCCAATGCTTGGATGTTAATCACAAGATTGGTAATAACCCCAATGCCTGGTTGTTAATCACATGATTTGTAATAACCCAATGCCTGGGTGTTAATCATAGGATTGGTAATAACCCCAATGTCTGGTTGTTAATCACATGATTGGTAATAACGCAATGCCTGGCTGTTAATCACAAGATTGGTAATAACCCAATGCCTGACTGTTGTCAAAGAATTGGCATAGTCCAATGCCTGGAATGGTTGCACAGGATTGGCATAGTCCAATGCCTCAACAGAATATGATGATGTATACTCACATGACTGGCACAATTCAATATCGGGTTAGCAGATTGGCTGAGGCCAAAAGATAGAAATGAGAATGATTCATGGATGACATCCTAGTATAATGAGCATCACAGGATAAGCTTGAGATGTTGATATAGTATGATGGGTAAATGATTAATGAGTTCTTCATGTTCGTTATAAAGTGAATAGATGATTTACTGTTCTATCATAGATAGTAGCAATGCTTTAAAAGATGAGAATATTCTAAACTTCTTATCCTCTGCTTAGTTTAATATTATTTAACTGTGATAATAACACTGTTGGTGGAGAGTTATATCTCTCCCTGGGACAATTGTCTCACC
Organism: Alisma plantago-aquatica; assembly: GCA_963693085.1. Lineage (NCBI taxonomy): Eukaryota > Viridiplantae > Streptophyta > Magnoliopsida > Alismatales > Alismataceae > Alisma > Alisma plantago-aquatica. Next base: position 814,704,959 of record OY856413.1, read on the forward strand.
ACGTGGGATCCACATTTTTTTAGGTGGACATGCACAAGGGGGATTGAGACTGTACTACAGAGAAAGAACAACATCAGCAGTGACACCATTGACAGCTCAGGTTGAGTGTACTATCTATCATGTCTTGTAGATAGAAGTTCTATGTGTCGTATCTATACTCTCAGGTCCTTGGAGTTGGTTCGTACTGGTTTCATGAATAATATGAGATTTTGGCTTGAATTCCTTGAGGTTTTATGTTGCTCCAGTATGTGTTTTGATAGAGCAACTGTTATATGTTGTCCTCGAGATGAGATGAAACAATGTTGTATAATGTAAATCATGATATGTATGAGTTTTAGATCTTTCAGTAAAAGTTTTCTGTACAAGAATCTCCTTGCAAAATGGTTTTAAATTTTAGTGATTTTTGTTAATCCGTTGTTTATGTTTATTCTGCTTAATTAGTAACGATTTGTTTGTTAGTTTGGTGACTGTTGTTACAATTATCGTAATGAAGGAACTAATTCTTTCAATGCTTCTCAAGTACTTAAGGATGTCCTTCATGATTATCTAGTTACCTTCACTAGGACCTGACAAATATCCTCTTTTTGTGTCCAATACATACAAGACAATGGGATGAGTACATAATATTCTAGACATGATAGATCCAATTGCAAATGCATATGCCATCTTACTCATGTTTTTCCATTCTTCACAAGAAGTGGAACACTGGGCTCTTAAGAGACTAATCCCGTGGAACATGGATAGATTTTCTCTCATTATGTCCTATAAGTTGAACCCCTTAAGTATTTTACCAATGAATGTACCCATTCTTAGGTCATGAAGCTTTTTAGATCTATCTCTAGAGATATTGATTCATATTATATATGATGCTTTGCCTAAACCCTTCATAAAGAAGGTATTTTCCTTTCCATATTTTAACATTTGTAGTATAAGGATGTTATGCCCCATCATTATGTGGAATATAAATATGCTCCCACTAAATTCTTGTAGTCATAGATTCCTTCATTTTGACTAGAGTCAAACTCATTGACTATCCTATCAAGTGGAAGATTCTAGCTCTGAGATGCTTGCTTAAATCTATAGATTGACCTTTGTAGATTATAGACTTTGTTTGTAATAATTGGATTTATAAAACCTTTCGGTTGTGTCACATGTACATCCTTATAATTATTCCTGTCAAGGAATGCAGCTTTAACATCCATATGCCAAATCTCATAGTTGTGATAAGTTGCAATGGCAAGCATTATCGAGATGGTTATAATCACACAAACTATTGAAAATATCTTTTCATTTTAAACACTTTGAACTTGTTTGAAACTATTTTATACAAATCTACCATAAAAAATTTGTACAAACCATCCATGTAGATCCTTTTATTAAAGACCCAATTGCACTCTATAGGTTATACCCCTTCAAGTGGATCCACCAAGGTCATACCATGTTCGTGTACATGGAGTCCATTGATTCCAAGGACTTAAGTGATATCTTAGATTTTGGTGCCTCAATAGCTTCGAGATAGGTTGTTGGATCATCATCTATGACCAACTCACCACCTTCTTGTGCCATAACATATCCTAATTATTCAATCTCAAGTGTGTATTCTACTAGATCCATAATTTTTTTTATTATATAAGGAACTTGAGATTCCATAACAATTTGTGATTCTCTTTGTTCCTATTATACCTCTTTAGATTCATGTTTTATTTTTTGTCTCTAACTCTTTGAGTTATACTTTTCTCCCACTGATTTCTTTAGAATTAAATTCCCTGTAGGAATATGACCATCATGATAATGAACATTTTTATTATTTGATTGGAATGCAAAATTAGTATTAAAAAAACAACATTTATGTGATTTGTGGACAAAACATTTCAAGAAACTATTCTCACACACAAGCTTTTAAACCTAGTCTTTATAAAAGACATATCGGGACACTTCCCATGTCATATCCCATATGGTGTCTTTTAATCCATTTCATATCTCATATGGTATCTTTTGAATCATTTTAGATGATACATTATTTTAGTGCAATGCATGTCCCAAAAAGGAAATCGGAAGAGCAACTAGATTTATTGATAATCACACCAATATTAATAGGGTGTGGTAACTTCTTTCTGATATATCATTATGAATCAAGTGGAGATCATCATATTACATTTTATCAATCTCTCCAAAGGGTCCTCAAACTCTTGGTTTAAAATATTTCAATATTGATGATATCAAAGTGTCTTAATACATTTTTCATGTTGGTTATGTAAGTTACTCATGATATCCTTGAACACTTCAAGACACTACAACAAAAACCATATAATATGACATTTAATTTCTACATTTTTATAGTGGAATGTTAGGGATAGTGTCCTGGTCAAAAAACACATGTTTAGACCGCGTGATTTGTGCCACCAAATTCCCCACGCGCGGGGCCACATCCCCCTAACTCTTGGACTTTTTTGTTATCACGATTAGAAAATTAACCACACAGCCCGCATGACTCCCCTCTTCTGAATACCACCAATTTTTTCACCCATGCCCTGATTCACATGCGGCTTGTGAGATGATTGGATGACCCTCACTGTCAGAGCTCTTCTGTATGACCTCCTCGTTTGTCTTTTACTTCGTCTCTAGAGAAGCAAAGTAGATCCTCACAAACCTCAGTTGTTGACATTCTCCCCTTACTGTAGTGTGACCAATTTAGGTTGGGGTCAGGTTTTCTTAGGTGAGTATGGCTTATCGAATTTAGTAATAAAAAATGTATGATGGTTAGGCCCTGTTTGGTACGGTGTGGTCCGGTGTAGTTTGAGGAGTTAAAAATCTAATCAATGATAATCATGTATTTTACTTCCCTTCTATTTTGTTTGGTATGGTGTGACTGGTACTTTTTTCAACATTTGGTTAAATAGTAGTAGTTCATGTGTTTATGCACGATGAACACAACTGATATAAGAAGAAACAACATGACGTTGCAGATAAAAATGCATGTGGCTATGAAAAATGTTACAAAAGCACACACGTGATGAATCAATAACTTCTATTGACTCCGGCAGAAGAAAAAAAGTTCTCATGAATCAAACATCATGTAGGCACTATAGCTGTCAGATAGGTTTTTTCTCCCTCCGTCTACACGCGACCACCCCCTAATAGGCCACAGTACAAATACACATAATTGGGTGGCAAGTGTGTAGTTGGGTGCAGTTGTGATTCAACCAATTGCACTCTACTTCACCCTACCAAATGAAAAATCGAACACAAATTGTGATGTTCTATTTCAATGAATTTGACTTCACTCATGCCAAATAGGGCCTTATCCTCTTTACTTAAATGCAATCCAAAATAGAAATTTCTTTTTTTATTAACATTATATTTGATCATGTTCCTCTGATTTCTCAACGTCATGCATGGGTAAACATAGGTTCATGATAGGATACAACTGTGTGTGGAGGCTGACTATAGAAATTATATGCAAAAGCCCATCCTACTAGTGTCAGATCTTGTCCTACGGCTTCCTGGGAGTGCAAAGTTCCCATGCCAAGCATGTACACTTCAACGGAGATGACATCTAAGTATTTTCCCGGCCACTTCAAAGAAGATGCCAGGTATCTTTAATTTATACTTTACTTTTTGTCTCCATTTTGGTCTAATGTGGTAGATACATGGAGAGAGAAACATATTTAAATAGTAATCAATTGAATTAAACAAAAGAATGTTGACCCTATATGGTTCTTATTTCTTCTTTTTCCATTAGATCTCTTGCTGATGTGTAGCAATAGATCATATTAGAAAACATGACATTTTCAACAAAAAATTAAAAGCATTTAGAATGTTGCAATGCCAACATAGATGGCTTTTGACATTTAATGCCAAAGTAGAAGAACAAACCAAATGCATTAGAATAGTAAGTTGATTAAAGACATTGTTTACATTTTTTATTTTATCTATCACCAAGATATTTCAAATGAAGATGGATAATAAAAAAGTTGGTTTTCTTTAACAAAATGGTCTTGAAAAAATATGTCTGAAAACAAGACACAAAAAATTACTTACATACTAAAATGAGGTTAGCTATTAGCTCATCATTTCCATATTGTGAAGAACTTGTATTCTTCATAACCAATTGCATGGCCACCCGTATGTCCACGTACTAAGCTAATGTTGCTAGACCAAATAGGCAAGTTTCCTTTCTCATTTTGTGAATGGATATCAATTATATAGCAATATGATCACGCTGCACAAGGTAACTCCTACTATTAGGGAGATGGACATCATGCCAACTGTTCTTAAAGAGTAGGGGCATATGTGGGCACCCACCCTTGCCTACTACTCTAGGAATCTAGTAAACTAAAGTTATCAAATTTTTTGTACTTGTGTTTCATTATATACAAACTTCAATATCTACTTATAACATTAATAAATATAATAAGGTATTGGTAACCACCTTTAACATTTATTCTAAAAGGTGTACATAGATCAGTATGTATGACACTGAATAGAATACTTTCTCTCCCACTATTAGTAGTAAAGGATGCTTTTGTAATTATTCCCAATAAATGAAAATTGCATTCTCTGTTTGTTTAATAACCAAAACTGTATAGACAACCATCATTATGGATTCTAGAAATGCATTTCTCATTTATGTGCTCTAAATAAAAAATGCTATGGACATTCATTGTTTAAGTCATCAATTCAGTCAGTATGTATGTTATACATATTTGTCTCTACAATTATCAAGTATAGATTATAAGACATCGAGGATTACCATATAAGATCTTTTTTCTTAGATGAAACAAAAATTTATTCATAATATTCTTATCATACAAGATGCATAATATTTTCATCAATGATAGATATATAATAGCAAATCACTAATTCAATTACATGCCTAGGAATGACATCTTCCAACTATAATGACAACAATCCTTGCTCAGTACAGTTCTAGCTTACTTCTTCTGGGTCTTGAAGTGGAGATCTCTGTCTTCTTCTTCTTCCTTGAAAAACACTAGAGGGGGGTGAATAGATTTTTTAAATAATTTTAACAATTTATTTAACTCAAACAACCACAATTAAAAATTAGAAGAAGGAGACAGGTGTTTAGAGTGGTTCCAACTTTAGCAAATACTAAAGTTGTCAGTCCACTACCCGGTTTCTTACCCAACCGGGATTTGGAAAGAATTTAATTTTATTACCTCGCAAGGACTTTACATAAAATTACAATTCTCTCCCTAAACCCTTCAAGCAGCCTTCACCTAGAAGTAATCGCCCAACCTTGAAGCAGCCTTCACCTAGAAGTAATTGCACCACCTTGAAGCAGCCTTCCTCCTGAAGTAGCTTCCCATTGCAATAGCCTTCTTGAAGTAGCTTCCCGTGTGATAGCCTTCTTGAAGTAGCTTGAAGTCCACCTTCTCCTCTGAGAAGAACCTTCTCCAATCCGCAGCCTCCAACCCTAGGAGTAGCAAGGAGAATACAAAGAATAAAAGGAACAAGAAGGAAAATAGAAATTACAACTTATCCTTTTAAGCACAAGGTTTGATTTGCCTATATCAAGTGTATTGATCTCCTAACCAATGAGTGTAGAAGTGTAAGTGTTGTGGTAAGGAGATGCTAGCCTACAGGACACGAAATGGGAGCAATGGGAATGAATAGCAAATGTAGGAATTGCTCTATTGCTCAAAACAGTATTGCCAATGTGTATTCAGGCTCAAGTATAGCACAAGTGTAGCTTAGTTGTTCTTAGGTGTCCTAAGGCATGTCCTATTTATAGGAATGACCTACAAGTGCTTAAGGACGTTCTAGACACTTTCTAGGGGGTTCTAAGTGCTTAACTAGCCGTTAGGTATAAGTTAGGTGCATTAGTAACGGCTAGTTGCTTTATTCTACAGTTCGTGTCAGAGTCCATCTCGGTCGACAATTTGTCGACCGAGATACCTACTCGGTCGAAGTTTTGTCGACCGACAGGCTCTCTGGATCAACGTTCATTTACAACTGCCAACTACTTTGTCAGCTGTGTCTAACGGCTACTTGGGTCATTCTCGGTCGAGAAGTTTGTCGACCAAGAGTGTCTCGGTCGAGGAGTTTGTCGACCGAGATTGACCCTGTTTCAATCTTTCAATTAAGGTACTAAGTGTGTGTACGAGTGTGCATATGTGACACTATTGAAAGGGATGACCTATGATTGGCTAGGGAAGATCTAACGCTTGATTTACATGAAATCTAATTACTTGTACATTATATATTTGTACATGTTTACAATTGATTACATTGTATGACTTTTACAATCATTCAAGCGTATAGTTTCCCTAGAGCTTTGTCATCCTCTTAATTCTTGCAACACTCAAGTAGCACGTTAGATCAACAAGAATGAAATGTTTGTCATCATCGAAACAAAGGGATTTATCATAATGTCCATTTTATCCAACAATCTCCCCCTTTTTGAAGATGACAAACATTTCCTAAATATGAAATGAGGAAATATAAAGCATGTGAGTTTCATACCTGAAGATTACCTTTTGTAGCCATTCTTGTTTTACAAGTAAGTGCTGACCACAATGTTATGAAACTCATTTATATTTTTGATTTTATATTCTTTCTCCCCCTTTGTCATTTCAAAAAGATATCCGAGTTGAATATTTTATTTTTCTTCTCCCCCTTAATTTTATATTATGCTCCCCCTTAAATAGATATTCTTATTAGGAACAAGGGTGTAATATCATTTTTGTCTAATTTATCCACAATTTGTTTCTCAATCATTTGCAAAGGATGTTAAGCCTTGAAATGATATGAGATTCCCTTAAGCTTATGATGAATGTATATTGATTTCTCATCTATCAAGGGATGTTAAGCCCTAAATTAAATGAGAATCCTTTAATCTTAAAGTACATAAAAATGTCTCTAACCAAATGCAAGGGATGTTAAGCCCTGATTTGTTTAGAGAGTTCCTTTAAGAACAAGATATATCATTTTTATGAAATTCATGGATTTCTTCATAATCAAGAGTAAAAAATACTAAGGTTGTTAACAAGCTTCAAATGATATTTACAATATTTGTGTAAGCTTCTTAATCAAATAATCGAATTTGTTTTTATGAGCTCCCCCTTAATCTTACAATTTAAAGCAATTTAAGGCTTCTAAGGTCACAAATGATTTTAAATTTTGATTTTGACCATTATCAAAAGTATACTAAGATTAAGTACAATAGAATAATGTCCAAATAAGCATTTTGTCAAAGCTTATTTTAGTTCGCCCTTTACTACGACCATAGCGCCCCTTGGTCAAATTATATTTCAACCAAGAGGCATAAATTGCAGATTTCCAATTAAACATTCATATCAATTTTTGATGCATGTGAAAAACATGAAAGCACGATGAAAATCTTTTAAAGATATCAATTGAAAAAGTTTTATTAATCATTGTGCTCTTTGCAAGCATTTCTAAGAGATATTTCACCAATGAATCATTTTGCTTGCCTACGTAATGATAGAACAATAAAAGCTTACAAAAATTTCCTTTAAACTAAGCATAATTTTAGTTTTTGACTTAAATTATTTAGAGAGTAAACCAAATTAATCTCATATAAACTTTCTAGGATGATGTCCATGATTTATACTTTATTGTACAGTCATTAATCACAAATAGATAGCAATTTTGATCAATTTCAAAAGAATTCAGCAATTTTACAGCAGTCTGAAAATCAGTGACATGCTCGGTCGACAATTTCTCGACCGACTGTTCACTCGGTCGACAGATTCTCGACCGACCAAGTTTCTGGAATATGTTCAGAACTCTTAATCAATTTCAAGCAAAAGAGTTTATGCAAATTAGAGCTCGATTTTTTTGAGATAAGACATTATGATATCAAGAATCAGTTTAGGTCAAATCTCAACTAGTTAATTTTAAGCTACTAAGTTTTAGGAATCCAAGCTAACTCATCATTCTTTTTCTTATATGGGCATGAAAATGAATAATGGCCAAGACGCATGCAATAATGACAACTAATAGCATCAACTTCATTTCTCTATCTAGGAATTGAGTTCCTAGGTACAAATATAATCATGGATGCTTTAACTCTTTTGGGTTTATTTCTCCTTGGATCGTATCCTAATCCTCTTCTTCCATTATAACTAGAGGAAATTTTCAGAATATTTTCAAGTATGGCATTTCCTCTTAACTCATTTACATTTCTTTGTAACTTAGCAATATCTTTCTTTGCCTGATCTAAATCGGATACTAGAGAGTTTCTTTCTTTGACAACCTCATCATAATCTAAATGTGAACATAGAATAGGTTGTTTCTGAAGATCATTCACTTGAGTTTGCAAGTTTAACTTTTCTAAGGAAAGAAGATTGCAATTAGCTTCTACCGATTTTAACTTAAGAACATAATCTTCATTTTCCTTTTTGAGATTTTCATTTTCGGATACAAGAGAAAGAAGTTTAGCATTTAAATCTTTATTTGCTTTCTTAAGTTTCTTCTTGCACTCAATATATTTCTCATGAGTATCTTGAAGACTAGAAATTAGATTTTCTTTTGGTAGATCATAAAGACTTACCTCTTCTTCGTCTTCATTTGTTGTAGCAATGAGGCATTCTACTTCTTCTTTTCCATCATCACTATCATCACTTGAATCATCCCATGCAGCTCGATATGCTCTTTCTTTCTTTTTGTGAGATGATTTCTTCCCTTTCTTGATTTTTGGACAATCACCTTTCATATGTCCTTTCTTACCACATTCAAAGCACCTGGAAGAAGAAACACTAGAAGTTTTATTAGTTTTAAAACTTTTATATTGCTTACCATTTACAACGAGAGTTTCTTCTTCACTATCATCTTCACTTGTGTCATGATTGTGTTTAGTTGAAGCTTTGAATGCAATATCCTTCTTCTTCCCATGTTGACGTTCACATTCTCTTCTTTCTTCCTCTTCTAGAGTTGCCTCATGAGCTTCTAAATTGCCAATGAGTTGCTCCATTTTCAGTTTAGTGAGATCATTGGCTTCTTCAATGGTTGTCACCTTGGGCTTGTATTTGGAAGGAAGTGATCGAAGTACCTTTGACACCTGATCTTCTTCAAGTACAGTTTTTCCTAAGGCATTCAAACCATTAACAATAGAAGAGAATTTTGCAAACATTTCACTAATGGATTCATTTGGATCCATACGAAAGTGTTCAAATTTCTGTTTAAGCATACTAATCTTAGAGTTCTTAACTTGAACCGTACCTTCATAAGTTATGGACAATCTATGCCATATTTCATAGGTTGTTTCACAATTTGATATTCTATTAAATTCTCCTACTGAAATTGAACAATAAAGAATACTTACAGCCTTTGCATTCATTTGAGCCGATTTTACCGTGTTTGCATCCCATTCTGCATATTGCATTTTAGGAAGCTCGTATGGGGTTGACACCATCCTCCATAAGTCCCAATTGATGCCTTGGAAGTAAAACTGCATCCTTCTCTTCCAATATTGGTAGTTTGTTCCATCAAACACTGGAGGCCTAGCAATGAATGTCCCTTCAATGTTAAGGTTGTTGAGCACCCCGTCACCCATTCTTCAAGACCTTATTAGGGTTCCTTGAAGCCTTCTCTGATACCAATTGAAAAACACTAGAGGGGGGGTGAATAGAGTTTTTAAATAATTTTAACAATTTATTTAACTTAAACAACCACAATTAAAAATTAGAAGAAGGAGACAGGTGTTTAGAGTGGTTCCAACTTTAGCAAATACTAAAGTTGTCAGTCCACTACCTGGTTGCTTACCCAACCGGGATTTGGAAAGAATTTAATTTTATTACCTCGCAAGGACTTTACATAAAATTACAATTCTCTCCCTAAACCCTTCAAGCAGCCTTCACCTAGAAGTAATCACCCAACCTTGAAGCAGCCTTCACCTAGAAGTAATTGCACCACCTTGAAGCAGCCTTCCTCCTGAAGTAGCTTCCCGTTGCAATAGCCTTCTTGAAGTAGCTTCCCGTGTGATAGACTTCTTGAAGTAGCTTGAAGTCCACCTTCTCCTCCGAGAAGAACCTTCTCCAATCCGCAACCTCCAACCCTAGGAGTAGCAAGGAGAATACAAAGAATAAAAGGAACAAGAAGGAAAATAGAAATTACAACTTATCCTTTTAAGCACAAGGCTTGATTTGCCTATATCAAGCGTATTGATCTCCTAACCAATGAGTGTAGAAGTGTAAGTGCTGTGGTAAGGAGATGCTAGCCTATAGGACACGAAATGGGAGCAATGGGAATGAATAGCAAATGTAGGAATTGCTCTATTGCTCAAAACAGTATTGCCAATGTGTATTCAGGCTCAAGTATAGCACAAGTGTATCTTAGTTGTTCTTAGGTGTCCTAAGGCATGTCCTATTTATAGGAATGACCTACAAGTGCTTAAGGACGTTCTAGACACTTTCTAGGGGGTTCTAAGTGCTTAACTAGCCGTTAGGTATAAGTTAGGTGCATTAGTAACGGCTATTTGCTTTATTCTACAGTTGCTGTCAGAGTCCATCTCGGTCGACAATTTGTCGACCGAGATACCTACTCGGTCGAAGTTTTGTCGACCGACAGGCTCTCTGGATCAACGTTCATTTACAACTGCCAACTACTTTGTCAGCTGTGTCTAACGGCTACTTGGGTCATTCTCGGTCGAGAAGTTTGTCGACCGAGAGTGTCTCGGTCGAGGAGTTTGTCGACCGAGATTGATCCTGTTTCAATCTTTCAATTAAGGTACTAAGTGTGTGTACGAGTGTGCATATGTGACACTATTGAAAGGGATGACCTATGATTGGCTAGGGAAGATCTAACGCTTGATTTACATGAAATCTAATTACTTGTACATTATATATTTGTACAAGTTTACAATTGATTACATTGTATGACTTTTACAATCATTCAAGCGTATAGTTTCCCTAGAGCTTTGTCATCCTATTAATTCCTGCAACACTCAAGTAGCACGTTAGATCAACAAGAATGAAATGTTTGTCATCATCGAAACAAAGGGATTTATCATAATGTCCATTTTATCCAACATTCCTTAGATCCTTTATATAAAGAGGGTAGTTCCTTTTCCAGTTTCCAGGCTGGTGACAGTGGTGCAACTTCCCTTCCTTATTCACTCCTCACTTAGCTTTCAGTGTAGAAAACTTTGGTTTATGGCTAGTTTTGGAACTCTTTGTAGCTATGTGTTTTCCCTCGGGCTTCCCTCTATTGATCATCATCACATATTTGGGTTTGTCCTTCTTCATCTGCACTTCAACTGTCTTCAACATGCCAAGCAATTTTGACAAGGACTTGTCAAAATCATTCATGTTGTAGTTCATGACAAACTGGCTGCATGACTCTAGAAGTGATTGCAGAATCACCTCTATGGCCAACTCTTAACCAAGGAAAATCCCAATCTAGCATGGTTCTCTACATACCCATTCAACTTGAGTACATGAGGACCTACTTGATCTCCTTCTATTGTGTTTTACTTGAATAATGCCTTAAACACATCATATCTCCCTTGTCTTTCCTGATCTCTATACATATTCTTAAGATATGTTACCATCTCAATAGCATCCATTTTCTCATTTTGTCTCTATAATCCATAGCTCACTGAGATAACATCATACACTTGGCATCCACAACATCTTCAAAGTGCTTCTTGTAAGAATCTCTATTAGCCTTAGGCGTGGTGGGAGTGGGTTCATCTGGCTCTGGTGTCTCTAGGAATAGAGCTTGCACTTTGAAGTGATTATGATTCTCAATGTCCTAAAGCAATCATGGAAGTTATTCCTATTCATCTTGTCCTTCTCAATGACCGATTGCGAAGAAAATCAGTTTGTGTTTGACATTAGATACAACAAAATAAATATTGAATTTTTTTCAAAGCACTTTTGATTTGATTTGATAATATTGACGATATCAATTATTGCTCCCACTCTTTTGTTCAAATTGATAGACCTCAGTACCAATTTGGAATATTTCACCCTATAATCTTTTAGTGACCTAAGATCCACATTTCATCAAATCATGAGTAAGATTTGGTTGATCACTCACAACATGACTATTTGAGGAGGCAACTTTTTCCAATTACATCTTATACAACTCTTGGATAGATGGTATACACAACTCCTTCCATAGTCCATATTTATGCTTTTAGGCACTTAATCTCATTAAGGCCACCTAGTTAAGCCTGATCCAAAATCCTACATGGTAGAATATGTACCCTGCTTTGGTTGTTGTACGTATCTACCATCACACTTCCATGAGATGGACATCGCACTACGCTATGGCATAACTGAATATTGGTGGATCAAGCTTTTCATGTGTGTTGTTTATGGAAAGCATGTTAGGCTTAATGTTTATTTAGGTATTTATATAAATACATATACATATCAAACAACCACATACGTGTAGTACTTACCATATACATGCTATATCCACAAATAAAAATCATGCAATAAAAACTATATGAGCCATGCTTATGGCCATACTAATGTAATTCCTTGAAGCCACAAGAAACTACTACCACCTAAGATCGACATCATATGTAGCAACCTGTTGTTGATGAAGATTTGTGCCAGAATCACTCTGGGTCAATTGATTCAAATCTTGAACCGATCTATTGGCCTCCTGGTCGGTCGGCTGGTCTCTCGGATTGGTCGACTGGTCTCCAGTCCAAGTGATGCTTAGACTCCTCTAGTCAATTGTTTGAGCCATCAACCAATCATTCAGCTCTCGTGTAATTTGGCCTCCACAGTCCTCCAGCCAATCGGTTGGACTATTGAGTCGGTTTGTTCGTCTGGAGAAGAACGTTGTCTTTCCCATAATATAAAAGAAAACTATTCTATTACTATTTAACTTAATATATTATAATAGGAAAATATCAGTCACATTTGAGGGGAGCATAGGAATGAAAGCATTAATACTTTTCCATTTAAAAAAGGAGAGAAAGGCTTAGCATGCGAACTAAGATATAAAACATGAATAATAACCATCAAACCAAGCACAAAGATCTATGGGGTTATTGACATGCTAACATTCACCATCAAAAAAAAATTAGGGTGATGTGTATAGTTTGAATATATATATATATATATATATATATATATATATATACATATACATATATATGCATATATATATATATATGGATGTAAGTGGTAACTAACCGAATATGCACATTAATCATTTAAAACTTAGCATAGCATGTAACAAATAAATGATAAAACAAAAATATAATCATATCGATTAGATCCCAAAACATAGTAAATTTATGTGGTAGTGATACCACAATAGGGAAATATGGCATCAGATATGGCAGTTGAAACAAATAGTTTACTGCCATATTCCCCTTAGATAGTAGATCACGTCAACTACTATGAATGGGGAGGAGGGTTGTAAGGCATATGCCTGTTCTGGAGCAAGTCCAACAAATATATTTGTTGCAATGTGATTCTTTCTCAATAAGCACCTAGAGGGTTGTCAATGTCAGCCTCTTGGTGTTGCACCTTGGATAGAAGCTGACAATGGTTGCAAAGGCCTCCACGCCTCTACATAGTCCATGCAGACCATCGGGAACTCCAAGTTGTCCTATTAGAGCCAACGAGAACGAGTTGTCCCTTTGAAGGTCAACCTGCTAGGGTTGATTCTCTCTTCCATGTTGACTCTTCCTTGTTGTCCCTAATTTTTACGGGTAGAACTTGATCGGGATTTCTAGGTACCATAATTAGAGAGGGAAACAATTTTTAGAGCTTATTTTGTATCTTCTGAGAGCCTCTATTCACAGGAGGTTAAGTCTGGGTTTCCTAATCATTTGAGAGTCAAAGAGATGGATTCTCATGAATATTCTGAAATCTATGAACCGTGGAATGATTAGTTAATTACTGAACCGATCAGTTCACATGTGAGACGTTAGGTTCAACACTTGAATGGTTTAGTTCACTTGCTTTCCTATTCCAACCGCATTGCTTTTAAATATTTGATTAATGCATAACATGGCATCAACATTAATCCTTGATCCACATGTATTGATCATTGAACTATGCAGTTTACAAGTTCAATCGATCGTTTCATACTTTGAGCTGGTCAATTAACTAAATGAACCAGTGAATTCATGTCCTAGTTCTAGAAATGTCCATCCAATGAAGTTTAAATTTACCCAATACTTTAATCAATCAGGTCAACACTTGAACCGGTCTGTTCAAAGTCATGTCAGTCAATTTTCAGAAATTGTTGTTTCACTTGAATACCTAAACACTTCAGTAGTCAAGTTAAACATAATTCATGAATAAAATCCTATTATAGATGCATTCTATGTGTGTCACCCTATAGGTCACAAGTTACATGAGTAGTGTATGTCCATAACCAATTCATGACATCACAAGCAATGAGGGATGTCTAGAAACACATCATTGTAACACAAGTAATTGGAAAATTTGAGAACAACTTCAACATACAATCCATGATTGGTGATACCATGATCGTATACTACCTTTTTCTCTGATATTCGAATTGAACTGAGGCATGGAACCACCATCCTCTTCATTCAATCCATGTTCCTTGAACTACAACAATTGTATGAGATACATGTGAGCCCACATATCACATATTGAGTCACACAAGTATGGCCATACCTTTTTTAGTATTTTTTATCAAGTTGTTGGGATATCAATCTCAAGTATGAGGGACAAATCCCATCTACATCACTCATACTCAATCACCATGTGTCACAATGTACCATAGCACCTCCTTTTTAGTAACCCTTATTCAAGGTCAGGTTGGATGTTGTCACAATACATTGATAGACATGTGATAAGTGTAGTGACTTCATGTCTAAGGACCTCGACCACTATCAGAGTTGATTATGAGTACCATTCCATGGTCACCATGTGTCACACTTAAGGTGCGTCTGTCTGGTACACTATTATCTACCAAGTACCTATGTGTTTGATTTGATATCACATATCATGACTGATGAGATCTTGTGATCAACCAATACACACTCTAGTCTTATATATTATTGTTTCCTATTTAGCTTCAATAGTAATATCTAAATAGGGACATAACAAGAATGTATGTACTCTTATCATACAAATGATCTCATTGTTTAGGTCCTCAACATGAAGACATATGCCATCAATAACATCATTCTTTTGACATCTACTATGTTTGTGTCATCATCTCATGACTGAGACAAACATAATAGATGGAATTACATGTATTATTATCAAATCAGGTATCTAATGCCATATTACAATCATTGTATGATTGGTCTTTGGGCATACAAACCAATACCAAGAACATATACATCAAATATATAATGAAGTGTCTCCAGTTCCATCTTAGGTGGATGTTGTAGAGATGGTACCAATGGTGGTGGTGGTCCAAGATCCTCAAAATGTTTTGTTTTGTGGAATGGAAATGGATTCAAAAACAAGAAACATGCATCCATCAAATGGTATAGTTTGCAGTCATCCACTAGATTCAGGAGACAAGACTCAAAAGTTAACTAAGTACAAGCATGATAGATAGTAGAAGAGACCACATTTGTGATTGTTGTTGGGTGAACATGATCCTCTGGTTCCTCGGGGTATTTCACAACCTTTGTAAAAGATATTTTCTTTGTTTTTTTCTACAACTTCCACCTCAAAGGTCCCCTATACCACCTATGTCATGACATGTTCCACGTCCAGAACTGATTTCCCCAAAAGAAGGGACACCTCATTATAGGTGTGTTGTACCACACAACATTGTGTCTGGTTATGGTTTTCTTGTTGTTGATTAGAAGAATTTATTTCATACATGTCATCTTACATTCCCAATGCCAATCTGCCTTTGCAACATATCCAAGATTACATCAGTGAGGCCTAAAATGGCCTACCTAGAACTAGTTCATTGCCATAGTCATCCTACATTTTTGTGAACATGAAATTTTCTTGAAAGATGAACTTATCTACTTTTACAAGGACATCCTCACATATTCCTAGTAGCCTCACAATTGAATTTTCTTCCAATTGAATTGTCATGTTACTTCTCCTTGATTACTTGATCCCAAGCATCTTGAATGTGCTCAATGGTATGAGAATGATTCTTTCTCTTGAATCACATAGTGTTTCCCCAAATCTGATACTTCCTATAAAACATGATATATTAAAACATCATGTATCTTGTCTATTCTGGATTATTATCCTTTGTATCAATGCACTAACTTGCTCCCATAGTTGCACAACATCTGAGTCAGCTATCATCCTCTTTTTTTTGATGATATCTTTCACGAAATTTCTATATGAATGGGTATCTTCAATGGCATCTACTAGAGGTTGGGTGATGTGGAGTTTTTGAAAACATCAAGAAACTTCTTATCAACCTTTTGTCTTTCAATCTATCAGAAAATAGAACTAGAATCAAAATATTTTTCTAGTGAGGGGGATGGAGGGCTCTTTTGGAATTTTGGTTTGCCCAATGTCCTCCTCTTCTAGAACTTCTTCCTGTTGTGTAGAGTCTACAAATAGCTTAGAAAGTGTTATTTTTTTTTGTGAACCTAGATCATCGTATTGCTTTTTTGTTTTTTTTGTTTTTTGGATTTACAACTACACACAATATGGAACAACCTCCACATGAATGCCTTCAAAGAAATGTATAAACTATACACAAACAAACAGAAAACTATAGGGAAACCAGTAGGTTTCCACACAACAAAGGAAATCATCTTTTGAGAA
Source organism: Alisma plantago-aquatica (assembly GCA_963693085.1). NCBI lineage: Eukaryota > Viridiplantae > Streptophyta > Magnoliopsida > Alismatales > Alismataceae > Alisma > Alisma plantago-aquatica. The sequence continues at coordinate 814,721,650 of OY856413.1, forward strand.
AAGCCTTGACATCACTAAAGATGAGCAGCCAAAGCCTTTGTGCATCTTTCTCAATATTCCTGTGAACCCTATCATTTCTTTCTTTCCACAACCAATTGAGAACTAAAATGTTGGCTAGCCTGGACTCTTTATCTAGCAGAATGCACAAATCTTCAATTGATCTCGGCATAGAACAACCATAATTAGAACGTAAGTACCTCCGCACTTCTTTAGAGTAGCTACAGTCAAAGAATAGATGGGCAGTAACCTCTTGCTCACCTTTGCACAGATAATACCTCGAAGCCAGACTAATCCCCATACGTTTCACATAGTAGGCGGTCAGAACTCTTCCATGCCCCACCTTCCAACCAAGCAACAAGAATCTTTTAGGACCTTTGGAATCCCAAAGCCACTGAAAGAAAGGGGAAATCACGAATTTAGTTCTTATGATATCAAGAACATTTCTGAACTTCAAACTCAGATTGCCTTCAAAGAGAAATTCATCATCTCCTCCACTTGGAGCTGGCATATCCTTCAAAATGTTGTTCATATTAAAGTGCAACCTTGTTTTTTCATAGGACCACGACTTGTTCCTAATGAAATGACTAACTTTAGCATCACGGGCAATCTCGAGTTGGATGAAACACTGCGGACCAAGAGTATCAGCCGGGAACTTAGCACCAGGAAGCTATGGGTTGTTCCAAACAGAGAGTAAAGATCCATCACCAACTTTAACTTCAATATGATTCATCATATCATCCCTTGACAGCAAAAGTTTCTTAAAGAATTACGAAAAGGAATCATTGATGTGTAAAGAAAAAAAAGGAAGACTTAACTAAGTATTTTCATGCATCCACTTTATCTAGGTACTATCTTTCTTCTTTGCAAGATTCCATCCATTAAACACAATAGATGCTTTGATGACCTCTCCAATATTTCTTATGCCTAGACCACCTTCATTCTTGCTCTTGATGATATTACTCCAATTCAAGATGGACAACCCTTTTGGACTCATACTTGCCCCAAATAAAATCTCTGCATAGCTTATAATGTCATCACAAACAGCAAAAGGAAGAGGGAACGTAGAAGTCAAATAAAGATACATAGTCAATAAAGTGGATTGCACAAGCTCAATTCTACCTGCCATAGACAATTGGCTTGCTTTCCAGCCCTCCAATCTCCTTTTAAATTTATCCAGAAGAGGAAAACAATGATTCTTTGAGAGTTTACCTATGAACAGAGGAATAACTAGATACCTCATAGGTAAGCTTCCTTCAAAAATCCCAAGAATTTCCCCAATCAAACTCTTATCATCTCCAGAACTAAAGATGACCACACTTTTCTCAAGATTGATCTTAAGACCGGTGGTTTTATACAATTGATCTATGACCCTTTTGATGGTGTGAGCACTTTGAATGTTATCATTAAAAAACACTAATAAGTCATTCGCAGAAATTAAATGGGATACAGAAAGAGAGGAAAAGGAAGAGGCTCTCAGAGGTGTAAAATTGCCCATCTTGACTTCACTATCCAGAAGGAGAGTGACCACCTGCATGACAATAACAAAAATGTATGGAGCTAAAGGATCACCCTAATGAACTCCATTGTTGGGTTTAAAGGATTTAGTAGCTGCTCCATTGATCAAAATCTCATAGGTTATAGTATCAAAGATCTCTTTCAACCATATAATCCAAAAATGAGGGAAATTCATTAAGCAAAGGATACAAAAGATAGAGTCCCAGGAAAAATTGTCGTAAGCTTTAGAAATATCAAACTTTAAGCACATTTTAGGAACCCTACCTCTCCTATTGAAGTCATGAATTATCTCATTAAAGAGAAGAACAACTGTGACGTCCCCGGATTTTCTAAAACTTAATCTGATGTGAGATGCCCAAATTGAAACCTCACCTCAGTGAGAATTCCAACTTAAACACCCCACACTAGGCTAAGAAGAAGAAAATCAAGGGAGTCAGAAGGAAACAACAGTAGCACATGTACATGAACAATAATAAAACCCTACACACATATTCACCATTCAACATATAATTACAACATGAATTGTTACAACATTTGATATTACATATTGAAAGGTAAACTTCTACATATACATGTACTACAACTAAACTACAGGATCTTAAAACAACAGGTCCACCTGTACATCAGCTCGCCACACAACTCTCACTATCCTGGATCTTCAAGAGCATAACCACAACCTAAACAAAAGATTACATGCGGTACACGTCAGCACAATATTTCATGAATATTGTACTGAGTACGCCTACGTGTCTTTTATATACCTCTCATCATATCTTGGCAATAAGATAAAACTAATACTTGGCATAACAGAAGAATATAAGAAAAGCGTATACTTGCACAAAGATATTCATCAACAAAAGAGAACACATATTTTAAGCACATTTTCCATTATATATCAAGGCCTTTATGATCACTACCAAAGAGTTAGATCATTTGTACAAGGTGACCACTACCAAAGAGTTAGGTCAGACCACTACCAAAGAGTTAGGTCATATGTACAATGTGACCACTACCAAAGAGTTAGGTCACTTCCAAGCACACTACCAAAGAGTTAGTGCTTTCATATAATGGAACATATATATTATGTTTGATGTGTTCATAGCAGTAATCATGGAAAATCATGCAACATATCATACAAGAACAATCATTCCATCCAATATCATATGCCAAGTATTTTACTACACATATAACACAAGCATATTGTATAATAAGCCAAGTAAGAGGTAATGGCGTACCTTCCAAAGAGACATCCTAATCATCATATCCTCATATCAACTACATCTTGGTCAAACCCCTGGTTAAGACAAGATCATATACTATCATCAGGTTCTCATCCTATTATATCTCATCTTAACCCTAATCGTGTTCATATTAGGGTTTGCTTATCTCATGAAGATATTCTCATGATTACTTGTATTATCTTCATCCTTATGTGGGATTTATGTTACTGATGTTATGTTCCAGATTAGGATACATAATCTGATTACTTGATTACATATGATTGTGTGCACATGTTAACCCTATGTTACAAGTATTAATCATATTAGGGTTTATATCACATTAATAGCAACATCATCATATAACATGGATTCTGGGTATCATCCTGATCTCATATTTAATTCTGAGGTTTCAGATACTAATATGAGATTACTCTGTGAATTTCATCTTTTATTGAGCATGTATGTATTTATTGCATATTAATTAGGGTTATTAGCCCGAATTAGCCATATTATGCAAATTACATGATTTCGTGCATCAACATCATGATTACAGACATCATATGGGTTAAAAACACTATTCTGGAGTTACTGACATTTTTCCATTATTTAATATCATCATTTGATATTTATTACTCACAAACTAAGCATAATAGATCTTACATAATATCACAGAGATTAGTTCATCAAAATCCTAATATTATGGTTCCATCTTGTTCTACTCATTTTTCTGAGAAGTTCGATACCTTATTTGCACTTTTCTGATAATCGGGCTATTTTCTATGAATTATTAAATGTCTGAGCATTTATGGGGATTTTCTTACCTTCAGGCCAACCGGAGGTCGACACCTGGCCACTAAGGCCCGCACACCTTTGCCCTGGTTCGCTTGAGCCGAACGGTCTGTAATATGGGCCGGTCTGCGTCCTTTCTTCTTTCTCCGTCCCCTTTCTTTCTGCGCCTGTGTCTTGCGGAGACGGCGCCGCACGGCTCTCAGCCAGTGAGGAACCGGTTGTCCTCCAGTGAGCAATCCTGCAAAGCCGCCTCCTTGATTCCGTTCTCACCTCCATAGGATGATCCATGGCCTTTCAGACCTCATTGACCCCTCTAATCTCCAGTCCGACTTCGGAGCGCATGCTTCGTGGGTTAATCGGCAGTAGCCGCCGCCGTTGCTGTGAGTTGCTGCACGCACTCCGGTGAGCGATCACAAGTCTCTACTAGATGCGATCTGCTGTGGTGGCTCCTTTTCCTCCATATGTTTGCTGATGCTCCTCTACGATACAGCCACTACCATAGGAAAGAGATCCGTTGAGCGATTTGTGGTGGTCGACTCAGCCTCTACTTCTCTTAATTGCGTGTTCAGATTCGTCCCTTCGACACTAAGCTTCTACGATGAAGGACTCCTCATTCTCTACTACAGGGCTTCTCACGACCACAATCTCACAACGGGTGACTCCTCCTTCAGCCTCTTTGGATAGCCGTCGGGCATCCTTCCTTGACAGTCCATGGGCTGAGCTGCCAAGCTCCAGGCTGTTATTGCTTCCGTGTCTCCTCCTTGCCACCTCTGGTTTCTCTAGTGTGTGTGTAGGGAGGTAGAACTGGTGGGGATCTGGTTCCTCACTATGCTCAGTGCCAAAAAGGCGTGAGTAAACTCTGTGGGTATCCCACGATTTGGTGAAGACAACTGCCCATAAGAGATCGTGTGATCACCCACGACACATGGTAAAGCGACTAGCGCTGACCCTCCATGACTTCGTAACTGACTCCGATTAAAGATAGGTGTTTTGACTGTTTGGGTCGAGCCATCTAAGGGTCAGCAACAGGGCTCGCAATGGTGATCCAGTGTTTATGAACTAGTGCCCACGACCACTGGGTCTGCGATCCAATGCTAAAACATGGCCACACAGGTCATCCAAAGGTTAGGGTGTGTGACAAGGCACAAATAGGCTAGAGATATCTCCTTTGTTCTAATATACTTAAAAAAAAGCAGATTATTTGATGATATTCAAAACTCATAACTCCTTGTAAGAATATCAAAACATCCCCAAAAGTTAGCCATGGATTCCTTGCCGCTTCCTTTACCATCTAATAAGCTTTGATGTTGGTATTCAACCATTTAACCTATCAACTAGAAACTTCACAAAGGCATACATTTATGGATTATAAATTGGATATTGATATCAACCACATCCATACTTTGTCAAAGTATTGGAACTCTTAATATATATAAGATGCTTGCACTCACTTGTATCACTGAACATCCAAGGATTCCAAAAGTTCAGTTTATCACATCCTACCCACCTTAATAGAAATTTCGTCCTCGAAATTAAGCCAGAAAAACCACTTTGTCACATCATATACATCTTAAAAGAACTTTTGTCCTCGAAAGTCGACCATACTCGTACTTCTAGGGAAAACCTTATCTTGCCTTCATCCACATGTAGGCACTATTCTATGTGTAACATATCCACAAAGGTTACCTAGAACCATGTATCCAAAGCACTATTAGGGGGGTTTACAACCATCTTGGTGAACAAACACTCCCTTCAAGGTTTAGAAACTTGGTTATGTCATTACATATCTCACATATTAGGTTTGCTTCCTTATGTTTAGCCATGCATTAGGGTTTTCACATCATATTATCATGTTCCAAAGGAGTTAACCAAAGTTAACCCATTATATTAAGGTGTCATAATCATTATGTTGTGCTAGCTGTCAAGCTATATTTTTCATATTTAGTAAGCACTAAGATTAATACCTTGTGCAACATGTTTCATTCATATGATCTTATTTCATCACTCATAATAAATTGCATCATTCACTAGTGATTTCATCAATAGATTAACCAACAATATCATATTACCATCGTTATTCATAATTATGGTTAACCATTTATGCATTGATATCTGTTAAACCATCTCTAGGTTAACATCATATTACCTTCATGTATAACATCCCAAGATTAGATCACATGCTTACATATATTATATCATGATTGTGCCAAACAAACTTATATCATATCAAAACTTTACTTAGGCCAAAAGAGGTTCCTCTAACCCATACCACGAGGGTAGTTCCATGCTCAAAATCTCTGATCTAACTCATCTCTTTGAGTATCTCATAAGCATATACTTTATATTTCCTCTCTTAGTCTAGGGTTATCAGGTTACCTCATTAGCACTAGAGATAGCTTTACAAGCTCTAGCCACATAAGCACAAACCAAAACATTATACGGGATACTCTTCATAGATCTCTAACCATGAAACATCCCACCCAAAGCTCTCTTATATACACCACTAGATTCCTATGTGGGAAACCACCAACCCGAGCATGAGGCTTCACAGACACTAACATAGCTACCTCCTCCAGGGTCTTGGGCTCTCTCCCTCACCCAGATGGTAGGCACTCGTATTTCCTTATTCACATATGCACATATATAACCAGCCTCTCTCTGTCTCTAGGGTTTGGCCTTCCCAAGGACATCTAGGGTTCAACAAGGCTATAGGAATCATGCAAAAAGCAACTCAACTCAATCACTCAGGAGTATTCTAGTTTAGGACATATCACATCATGTATCTCATATTTCTCATATCGTGGAGTCTAGGTTCTCTGACCTTCTCCTTGTGGGTCTCTCTCTCTCTTGAGCTAACCCCAAAACTGGTCCTAACACTAGAGTTCCTCCTTTGTAAAAGAGCTCGTGGCTCATGCTGACTCACAATCTAGTCTTAGCTTAACATATCTTTTCTCATAAAAGCCTATTTACTTACATCATCAAAACTTATCTGAAATCCTAAAAATCGAACTTAAGTCCCCAAAGACAAACATAGATCATCATAACCATCTTATGTCATCTATATAAGACTTACATCATATCATCAAAACTTATATCATCTATTCTATCTATCATATATATCCAAACAAGGCTCTAGACATCTAATCTAGAACTACTCTCTCTTCTAGACTGATGTCAGCTCTTTCACTTAGGTTGCATGACCACCCCCTACTCGTACATGTGTGGGGACACATTTTTGTAATACATATACATAATAAAATATTATATAGTTTTTCTCCGATAAAACAAGCGTCAGAGAAAACTATCGAGGTTCGATCTGTTTGGAATCAAAAACCAAATCCTGAAAATGAGTGTCCCACACATAGTAGAGAGTACAGTGTCATGAAAACTAGTGAAAAGGGTGAGAACATGGTGTAGACTGGTGTAGCTACTCTAGACAACGAGCGCCATATGTCTAGGGTTTCTCTTCCCTTGATGCACGTCATTTCCAAATAGTGCAACGTCCCATGTCGCTGCACTACAAGGAAAGAACGACATCTAAGGACTTGCTACTCAACAAGCACTAGTCTAGACCTAGTTCTCAGACATCTAGGTGCTAACCTAGAAGCTAGGTCAGATCTAGTCTCTAAAAGACGACTAATCTAACCCTAAAGATTATTAAGTTCAAGGTTCTTTAGTTTTGAGTTGCATAATGAGCAAATGTCAGGCTTTACTATTGTTCATGCTCTGATACCACCTGTGACGTCCCCGGATTTTCTAAAACTTAATCTGATGTGAGACGCCCAAATTGAAACCTCACCTCAGTGAGAATTCCAACTTAAACACCCCACACTAGGCTAAGAAGAAGAAAATCAAGGGAGTCAGAAGGAAACAACAGTAGCACATGTACATGAACAATAATAAAACCCTACACACATGTTCACCATTCAACATATAATTACAACATGAATTGTTACAACATTTGATATTACATATTGAAAGGTAAACTTCTACATATACATGTACTACAACTAAACTACAGGATCTTAAAACAACAGGTCCACCTGTACATCAGCTCGCCACACAACTCTCACTATCCTGGATCTTCAAGAGCATAACCACAACCTAAACAAAAGATTACATGCGGTACACGTCAGCACAATATTTCATGAATATTGTACTGAGTACGCCTACGTGTCTTTTATATACCTCTCATCATATCTTGGCAATAAGATAAAACTAATACTTGGCAGTAACAGAAGAATATAAGAAAAGCGTATACTTGCACAAAGATATTCATCAACAAAAGAGAACACATATTTTAAGCACATTTTCCATTATATATCAAGGCCTTTATGATCACTACCAAAGAGTTAGATCATTTGTACAAGGTGACCACTACCAAAGAGTTAGGTCAGACCACTACCAAAGAGTTAGGTCATATGTACAATGTGACCACTACCAAAGAGTTAGGTCACTTCCAAGCACACTACCCAAGAGTTAGTGCTTTCATATAATGGAACATATATATTATGTTTGATGTGTTCATAGCAGTAATCATGGAAAATCATGCAACATATCATACAAGAACAATCATTCCATCCAATATCATATGCCAAGTATTTTACTACACATATAAAACAAGCATATTGTATAATAAGCCAAGTAAGAGGTAATGGCGTACCTTCCAAAGAGACATCCTAATCATCATATCCTCATATCAACTACATCTTGGTCAAACCCCTGGTTAAGACAAGATCATATACTATCATCAGGTTCTCATCCTATTATATCTCATCTTAACCCTAATCGTGTTCATATTAGGGTTTGCTTATCTCATGAAGATATTCTCATGATTACTTGTATTATCTTCATCCTTATGTGGGATTTATGTTACTGATGTTATGTTCCAGATTAGGATACATAATCTGATTACTTGATTACATATGATTGTGTGCACATGTTAACCCTATGTTACAAGTATTAATCATATTAGGGTTTATATCACATTAATAGCAACATCATCATATAACATGGATTCTGGGTATCATCCTGATCTCATATTTAATTCTGAGGTTTCAGATACTAATATGAGATTACTCTGTGAATTTCATCTTTTATTGAGCATGTATGTATTTATTGCATATTAATTAGGGTTATTAGCCCGAATTAGCCATATTATGCAAATTACATGATTTCGTGCATCAACATCATGATTACAGACATCATATGGGTTAAAAACACTATTATGGAGTTACTGACATTTTTCCATTATTTAATATCATCATTTGATATTTATTACTCACAAACTAAGCATAATAGATCTTACATAATATCACAGAGATTAGTTCATCAAAATCCTAATATTATGGTTCCATCTTGTTCTACTCATTTTTCTGAGAAGTTTGATACCTTATTTGCACTTTTCTGATAATCGGGCTATTTTCTATGAATTATTAAATGTCTGAGCATTTATGGGGATTTTCTTACCTTCAGGCCAACCGGAGGTCGACACCTAGCCACTAAGGCCCGCACACCTTTGCCCTGGTTCGCTTGAGCCGAACGGTCTGTAATATGGGCCGGTCTGCGTCCTTTCTTCTTTCTCCGTCCCCTTTCTTTCTGCGCCTGTGTCTTGCGGAGACGGCGCCGCACGGCTCTCAGCCAGTGAGGAACCGGTCGTCCTCCAGCGAGCAATCCTGCAAAGCCGCCTCCTTGATTCCGTTCTCACCTCCACAGGATGATCCATGGCCTTTCAGACCTCATTGACCCCTCTAATCTCCAGTCCGACTTCGGAGCGCATGCTTCGTGGGTTAATCGGCAGTAGCCGCCGCCGTTGCTGTGAGTTGCTGCACGTGCTCCGGTGAGCGATCACAAGTCTCTACTAGATGCGATCTGCTGTGGTGGCTCCTTTTCCTCCATATGTTTGCTGATGCTCCTCTACGATACAGCCACTACCATAGGAAAGAGATCCGTTGAGCGATTTGTGGTGGTCGACTCAGCCTCTACTTCTCTTAATTGCGTGTTCAGATTCGTCCCTTCGACACTAAGCTTCTACGATGAAGGACTCCTCATTCTCTACTACAGGGCTTCTCACGACCACAATCTCGCAGCGGGTGACTCCTCCTTCAGCCTCTTTGGATAGCCGTCGGGCATCCTTCCTTGACAGTCCATGGGCTGAGCTGCCAAGCTCCAGGTTGTTATTGCTTCCGTGTCTCCTCCTTGCCACCTCTGGTTTCTCTAGTGTGTGTGTAGGGAGGTAGAACTGGTGGGGATCTGGTTCCTCACTATGCTCAGTGCCAAAAAGGCGTGAGTAAACTCTGTGGGTATCCCACGATTTGGTGAAGACAACTGCCCATAAGAGATCGTGTGATCACCCACGACACATGGTAAAGCGACTAGCGCTGACCCTCCATGACTTCGTAACTGACACCGATTAAAGATAGGTGTTTTGACTGTTTGGGTCGAGCCATCTAAGGGTCAGCAACAGGGCTCGCAATGGTGATCCAGTGTTTATGAACTAGTGCCCACGACCACTGGGTCTGCGATCCAATGCTAAAACATGGCCACACAGGTCATCCAAAGGTTAGGGTGTGTGACAAGGCACAAATAGGCTAGAGATATCTCCTTTGTTCTAATATACTTAAAAAAAAGCAGATTATTTGATGATATTCAAAACTCATAACTCCTTGTAAGAATATCAAAACATCCCCAAAAGTTAGCCATGGATTCCTTGCCGCTTCCTTTACCATCTAATAAGCTTTGATGTTGGTATTCAACCATTTAACCTATCAACTAGAAACTTCACAAAGGCATACATTTATGGATTATAAATTGGATATTGATATCAACCACATCCATACTTTGTCAAAGTATTGGAACTCTTAATATATATAAGATGCTTGCACTCACTTGTATCACTGAACATCCAAGGATTCCAAAAGTTTAGTTTATCACAACAACATCTTTGATGCTTCTGCCAAGAACAAAGGCGCACTGATTCCAACTAATGAGAGAAGGTAAAGTAAATCTCAACCTATTAGTGAGAAGCTTTCAAATGATCTTAAAAAAAACATTACACAAACCTATAGGTCTTAAATTCTTAAGATCATTGGAATCTTTCACTTTGGGGATGAGAGTAATGAAGGTATGATTAGCCTATTTGAGAAGACGACCATAATTAAAGAAACCATGAATAGCTTCCACCACATTAGTGCAAATGATACTCCAAGATGATTTATAGAATTTTCCATTTAGACCATTGGATCAAGGGCATTTATCTGGATTTAAATTTTTTATGACTTCAATGATCTCCTTGATAGAGAATAGTCTATCCAAACACATCATATCTGCATCATTCAGTTTAGGAATGTCGAGCTTGCTCAGGATGTTGAGATCAGGTACAAACCCACTGTTGAAGAGGCTATGATAGTAATTCTGAATATGATCTTTAATAATGGCAGCTTCTGAAGAAATGTCCCCATCAGTCATAAGAGATTTTATATGATTGAGATTACACCTCACCTTCACAGAAGAATAAAAGAATTTAGAATTAGTATCACCTTCTCTAAGCCAATTAATTCTAGACTTTTGTCTCCACATAGACTCCTCATGAGTTCTGGTAATAAGAGCTTCTTTCCTTTTCTCAATAGCATCAGTTTGAAGTAGGACATTTGAAGGATTATGATCGAGTTTGAGTTGAGCCTCAATAGTAATAGAGTCCAATCTTCTAGCAACCTCTGAGAAATTCCCAACATAATCTTTATTCCATACAGACAAACCATGCCTTAACTTCTTGAATTTGTAATAGAGCTTGAAAATAGGATACCCTGAGACAACACTGCTCCAACTACTCTTGACAACATTCAAGAAATCAGTTTTCTCATCCCACGCATTAATAAACCTAAAGGGAGTAGCAACCTTAGGTCTTTCACCAATGTCCAAAGTCAGAATCCTGTGATCACTTATAATGTGGGAAAGTAAAATTCCTTTGAAGTCAGAAAACTCATTCATAAATCTATCATTATAAAGGATTCTATCGATATAGGAAGTAACAAACCCATCTCCACTTTGATGATTATCCCAAGAGAATAAGGGGCCCTTGAGACTTAACTCAAAAAGTCCAGTAGACAACATACAATTGTTAAAGTCATCCATGGACTTGGAAGAGGGGGGATCCTTCCCCAAACTTTCATCCACCTTCCTAACAGCATTAAAGTCACCTAGAATCACCCAGGGACACTCCATGGTGGCATTTATACAATTGATTTCATTCCAAAGACGAACTCTATCAACATCAGGGTTGTTCCCATACACAGAAGTAACATGGAAAATCCTATTAGCACAGGAGAACTCCATATGAATAGGCAGATCAGTCTCACGAATCTTTCTCACATAACATTCATTATCCTTCCATATAACAAGCACTCTCCCAAGAACATGGGAGTCATGATTAGAGATCCAACTATAACTATGAAACTGTTTCTTAATGAGCTTATCAATTTTCCTTGCACGAACTTTACTTTCATTCAACAAAACCAAATGAGGTTTCATGTCTCTTATTTTATTATGGACTGTAGAATCCTTGAGGTTCAAGCCTCTAACATTCCATGAAAGCAGACTAATGAATCTATCCATCTAAACCATTTAAAACCAGTACTTCACTGGTGTGTAGCTCATCTCTTTCAGTGGATACATTCAAATTCCCAAACTTGAGTGAGGTACCCTGAACAACCTCCTTAGCACCAGTAGGAACTCTCCTTCCTTTAGATTTTCCTTTCTTCCTTCTGTTAATCTTCTATATCTCATACCTGTCATCCTCATTAGATTGAGAATCATCACAGGAGCATCTTCTATAACCTATTCAGATAGAGGTGGAGTGGATAGGTCAACAACAGACCCTATAACAATACTATCAGTCTCAGAAGAATCCGAATTTGAATTAATGGTATCTTCAAAAGAATCATTAGGAACATGGAACTCCTTATCCTCTCCAGCAGCAATTGCAGAAGTACCACCATGAAAAATAGGATTTGGAGCTTGAGGCATTGAGGATTCAATAGAAGTTGAATTCATAATAATCTTCTCGACATCAATAACTGCAGTCAGAGTGTTCATAGGGGTCTGTGACATAGGAATAACATCAGTCGCCTTCACAATAACAACTTGTGGAGCCTTTTTACCCATACCATCTTCTTCTATTGAACAGGAGCATTCCCAACACAATCTCTATGTCTGAACAACTTAAAAACAGAGCAAATGGTAGGGCGCCATTCATATTCAAAGTTGATAACATGAGAGACACCTTTATCACTTTCTACTTCTAACTCATCTGGGAACGACGAGTCTGCCACTATTAAGATTTGTAGCCTTGCGAACTCCAAATTCCTCAACTCAAATGTTGCTTTGTCATCTCTCAATGGATTACCGAGGAACGAACCTATTCTCGAAAACATCTTCATGTCCCAAAGCTCCAATGGCAAATTGTGTACACGAACCCAAATAGGCATGTCAGTAAGTTTGAACCTGCGCAAAGCATCCCCTGGCTTCCATTTCATCAGAACCATTGGCTTGTTTCTAAGGAAATACAACCCTCCATCCAAAATGTTTTCCAGATCCACTTCGTTAGAGAATTTAATAAAGAAAAAGTCCTACCCATGGTTCATGACCTCAATCGTCCCCTTCGGTATCCAGATCTGCGATAGATACTTCTCAAGAGTTGGAATAAAAGGTTTGAACCCCACGATGTAGCCTGCAAGGAATGTTTTCCATCTCTCTGCATTCCTAACTGCCTCCTCCTCTGGGTAGATGAGCTTTTGGCCTTGGATCTCAATCTCCATCTTTTCCAATGAAGTATCATACAACCTTGGTTTCATAAGATCCGCCAAGGACATGGAAATAGAATCAACAAATTTATCGCTAAGACCTTGGGATGATTCAAAAGAAAGAGAACCAGCAGGGAGAGACTCGCTCCTCCGAGATGGAGAGGAAGCCCTACCACTAGGAACTTTGTTGTCACGTCGTCGTCCCCCGTCGCCAGTGACAAAAGTCATGAATGCCATTTTTAGCTATTATCTAGTTAAAGTGTTTTTTTTTGTCAAAACTGTAGTTTCATATGATGGTTCACTCAACTCTGGAATCATTTTATTCTCTTTCTCCAACAATTTATCATTGCAAACAATCACTGCTTCAGCCTATTTGTTACTTTGTGAGAGTTATTGTTTCCTAGAAATCCTTATTGAGTGGTTGCTTTCATTGTTTCCACATCTACTTCTATTTCTATTTTTTTTTTCAAACTGTGAATTTGGTTTCCTTGGTTCTGTTGGTCCCTTTTCATTGGTCTGGGTAGGACTCATTCTTAGTCATTAGTTATCTGAAAATATCTTGCAACCTATCCATGCTACAAGGGCCCCTCTCTTGCGAATTATGATATGAAGTGTTGACATGCTATTGTTGGGGTTGATGCACCTATGGCCCGTCCTGCTACAAATTATTGGGGTCCTTCCATGAAAATTCAGGATCCCTCTTCCTTGCATATTCATGGTTTCCCCATGATTCAATGGAACTTTTGACTGATGCTAGTGTCTCACACTCTTATTCCCATTATTTATTTGTTGGTATGTATGCCCAGAGAGCCAATCATATGATGATTGGAATGTGGCATTAGATACCTGATTTGATAATGATGAAGGTAATTCCATCTATTATGTTTGTCTCAGCATGAGATGATGACATATGTCTTCAGGTTGATGACTTGAACGATGAGATCATATGTATGTACATTCTTGTTATGTCCCTAGTCGAATATTATTGTGGAAAAAAATAGACAACAATAATTTCTAAGACTAGAGTGTGTGTTCATTGATGACACAGTTGCATTAGTCATGTATGTGATATCATGTCAAGCATGAAGATACATATTAGAGAATAGTTCATCGAGCATACTCACCATGAGAGTGATACATGAATACCATGGAATGGTACTCACTATTAACTCTCACGGTGAAGTGGTGATTGTGGTTCATAAACCTGAAGTCACTACACGAGTCACATGTCGTTCATTGTACTTTAACATCATATAATGTGACCTTAAATAAGGGTTGTTATAAATATGATGCTCATGTACTCTATGACACATGAGGATTGAGTGTGAGTGATGTAGATCCGATTTGTATCCCTTAAAAGAGATTGATATACATGCCTCTTGATAAGAAAGATTGAGAAATGTATGGCCTCACTCATGTGACTCAATATATGATATGAGAGCTCACATGCATCTCAGAAAGTCTGCTCTAGCTCAAGGAACATGGATTGAATGTTGAAGTGGTTGATGATTCCCTGCCTCAAGTTCAATCTAGATATCAGAGACAAAGGAACTACACAATCATGATAACATTGATAATGGATTGCAGGTTGAAGTTGTTCTCCAACATTCCAAAATACTTGATCAGAAATGATGTGTTTCTAGATACTTCCCATTGCTTATGATGTCATAAGTTGGTTATGGTCATTCATTGCCAACATAATTTGGGACCTATAGGGTCACACACATAGGATTCAATTGGAATAGGAGTATATTCATGAATGATTTTTAATTTGATTACCAAAGGTGTTTAGGTATTCAATTAAATAACTGAGGCTCAAAATTGACCAACTAGACTCTAAACTGACCCGTTCAAGTGTTGAATGGATCAGTTGGAGTGTATGGTTAATTGGAATCAATATTGGCTAAACTTTACTTGACAATCGGTGAAATTACCATTTAATGTAGTAAAACGACCATTTCATGACGAGAACCAACTGGTTCACTATATGGGTTTCCTGGTTCAGTGGTCAATTAAATTGGAACAAGGATTAATGATGATGTCATGTTTAACATTAATCATGCATTGATTACCAATTTGATTTTGAATAGGAAATTGCACAAATCGACAAGTTGGGCATGCTAACCGATATGTCCTCCATCCAAAGTTTCCTAAAAATTAATGAATTTAGTTCTGTCGACTCTCGCACAGATTGGGAACCCTGACCCTAGCCTCTTCTATAAATAGAAGGGTTTGGGGGCTTCTCAGACATGACAATTGCTCTGAGAATTATTGTCCTCTCTAGTTTTGGTAACTAATAGAGAGCCTGAGGAAGTCCTACCTGATAAAGACTGTGATAACAAGGGATAGACAATTGTAGGAGAGTGAATCAGTGCTAGTACCCTGACCTTCAAAGGTACAATGACTTTCCAATGGCTCTGGTAGCCCAATATGGAGTTCAGAGGTTGGAGGTTGTTTCCTGTCCTTAGGAGAACAACACCAATCGTCGTCTGTGGTGCTTCACTAGGAGGTTGTTGGTGACAACCATTTGAGGGTTGCTGACGAAGGAGCATGTTGCTTCATGATGAAGATGTGCTCTACTTGGAGAAGAAGCATGATACTACATCAAGAGTTGTCATTGGACTTGCTCTAGGATCAGTTATAATTCTTTTTCCTCGATACATTGTTGTTGTCGTGATGTTGTTGTTTTTAAAAACGGGCATTAAATTTTTATTTCTATTGCCTTATTTGTCGTCCTGATTTTCCAACAGAGGTAACTGAGCCATGTCAATTTTTGGTGTATCCAAATATAAATAGATGTGATCAGATTTAGCTTTATTATTTTATTTCATATGATGTGAACATTACAATGGTTAATAAGCATATCAGATTAAATTACCACATACAATCCCTATATATATATATATATATATTATATATATATATATGATATAATATACAATCCATATGTGTCACCCTAATAGTTTTTTGATGGTGAATCTTAGCATGGTTATGGCCAATAACCCTAGATCTATGTGTTCATGGTATTGGTTATTTATTCTTATTTATATATTGGTTTGAATACCAACCCTCTCTCCTCTCTTCCAAATTTAAATTAATGATTTTCTTCCTATTTCCCTTTCAATGTAACTTGAGATTTTCCATTGCACAATGCAATAATAAATACAATAGTTTTAATTTATGTTTCATCATGAGAAGATGTTCTGCACCAAATAGATTGACTGGATCATGAAATGAACCAATCGACCAGAAGACCTATGAGGATAGAAGATAGGAGGATGAACCAATCAACGGTGGCCCAATCGATCGTCTAGAGTCCAGACATCAATTGAACCATATGACCATTTCAACACCCCAAACAAGCATCCAAGAGTTGATCCGATAGATTTAAGAGTTGAACAAATCATCCCAAATTGGTACAAGCATGGATCTTCACCAAAAAAAGGTTGTACATATGATATGGATCTTAGTTGGTAGCAATTCCTTGTGTCTCCAAGGAATTGCATTAGACTGGCTCCATATTTTAGATTGCATGTTTTCATTGTGGTTATAGCATACATATGATACATACTATAAATATGTGGTGATTGGATATGTATATGTACTTACATATGAAATCCTTATATATAATATTACGTCTTAGGTTCTTTCCATTAGAAACACACATAAAAGCTTGATCGACTAAGTGAGGGCATGCCAAGCATGGTGCACTGTTCATCTCATGGAAGTGTGATGTTAGTTATGTGGGCTTTCCAAGAAGGGTACATTTTTATGATGTTGGATTTTTGGTCAGGCTTAACTGGGTTTCCTTAATGAGATTAAGCACATAGAAGCATGCAAATGACTATGGATAAGAGTTGTGCATATCATCTACCCAAGAATTGCATAAGATGTAATTGGCAAATGTTGCCTACCTTAATAATTGGTTATGGATGCTAGCGTTGGCTAGGTAATAATTAAATTTTTTTGTTCTTGGCTAACTTGAAGATTGTACGGTGCAATATTCTAAATTGATACATGAGGTTTGTCAATTTGAATAAAATGGTGGGAGTGATAATTAATTAAAAGACTAATTTATATTGCCAAACTTATCAAATGAAATAAATATAAACTATCGCAATATTTATTTAGTAGACAAACATAAATATCTTATCATTGTGACCAGACAAACTAAGCAGGATTAACTTCCACATCTGATTTAGGACTTTGAGAGGAGTTCCCACCAATTAGCAATAGCTCCATGTTCTTGAAAGACTAGAGCCAGAGGAACCCGCTCCAAATGCACCTAAGGATGAAATTGATACTTACTAGAAGCATGCAAATAATATCATAGGCATCAAAGACCTTATGCTGATGTATATGAACTATGAGTTGCATAACAATGTGAAACCATAGACATTCTTGAGATGGTAACACATCTTAAAGAATCATGTAAAGTAGGAAAGGTGTGATGTCTCTAAAAGTGTTGTTTGAATGCTAGTTGATAGAGGAAGGTCAAATAGAGCTCAATGTTCTCAATATGATTGGGCATGTGGAAATACTAGGATTTCTTTTAGCTCAAGAGTTGGCAATGGATACAATTCTACAATCCTTTCTTAAATCATATAGCCAGTTTATCTAAATTTCTTGGCATGTTAACGAATGTTGAAGCACAAAATGAAGATGGACAAACCCGTGACGACCATCTATGGAACAGAGTCCAAGGACAAAGGCTAGGCAAAGAAAAGTTCTGAGGCTAAGTCGAACTCCAAATCTTCTGCAATAAAGATAAGGAGAGGGGTAAGTACAAAATGAATTTGTCCTCTTCACTAATATGATTAAGGGTTGTGCCACCACTGTCACCAATTGAACATTGGTCTAGAATTTCCTTCATATATAGAGAACTCAGGAAGAAGAAAGAGATAGAGATCTTTACTTTAGGACCTAAAAAGAAGTAAGCTAAAATTGTACGGAGCAATGGTTGCTGCCACTAAAGTTGTAAGTTGTCATTCATGGGCATGTAATAGAATGAGTGAATTGCTATTATGTCTCTGCCATTAATGAAAAACATCATGTGTCTTGTATAGAAAATAATTGATGTTTCATGTTATAAGATTAGATCTTATATGGAAGCGTCGTATGTAGCACAAACTAGATACGATTATTCTAAAGACAAATGTGTATGACACATATATTGACTGACTTGATGACTCAAACAATTAAAACCTATAGCATTGTTATCTATATCACATAAATGAGAAATGAATTTCTAGAATCCATAGTGATGTCTATCTAGACTCTATTGGTTTGGAACCAATAGAGATATAAAAGTCTTATTTATTGGGAAGTATGACAAAAACATCTTCACTAGATGTAGTGGGAGAGAGAGTATTCTATTATAGGTAGTATATACTAATGTACATAGACCTTTTAGAATAAATTCTAGAGGTAGTTACTAGTACCTCATTCAATATATTGATGATCTCAGTAGATATGGTAATTTGTATTCAATTAAATACAAGTATGAATCGCTTGAAGTGTTCAAGGAGATCATGAATGAAGTATGTAACTGACTTGGTAAAAGTATTGAGACACATTGACATGATCGATATTGAAATATTTTAAACAAATAGTTTGATGACCTTCTGGATACTTGATAGTGTATGACAATGAACTGCACTTGAAATAAAATGATGTATCAGAAGGAAGGAATCACACCTTGTTATTTCATGATGTGACCATCAATAAATCTAACTAATCTTTCAAATTCCTTTTTGTAACATGATATACACTAAAACAACATACCATCTAAGATGGTTCAAAAGACACTATACGAGATATGTCATGGGAGATGTCCCTATCAGTCTTTAATAAGTATTAGGATAGAAAGCTTGTGTAAGAAAATAGGTTCTTTAAAATCTTTGTCCATAAATAACATAAATGTTATTTTCTTAAATACTACTCTTATGCCATTCTGACAAAAAAATGTTTGTTTCCAGGATGGCTGCATTCCTAAAGAGAATTTCATTACAAAGGAATCAGTGGGAGACAAGAAGAACTTGAAATGTTGTAGACAAGAAAGAAAATATTGAACCCTAAGAGGTACAATAGGAAAAAGGAGAATCACAAAGTGTTGTGTAATCTCACATTCCTTATGTAACACAAAAGCTCAAAAATCTAGTAGAACATACCTTGAAGGGTGGAATATTATGATAACTCAAGAAGGTGGTGTTTTGATCATAGATTATGAGTCAACAACCTAAATAGAAGCTATTGAGGGGCTAGAGTCTGAGAACTGGGTTGAATCCATTAGGTCCAAGATTGAGTCTGTGTATACCAACTTGGTAGGATCTTGATGGATCCACCTAAAGGGGTACAATCCAAACCGTTCAATTGGATTTTCAGAAAGAAGGCCAACATGGATGGTAGTTTACAAACCTATTAGAACAAATTGGATGAAAAGGGTTTCAAAGTGTCAAACATGACAAAATCCGTTCACCAGTTTCCATGGTTAGATCCATTAGGATAATGCTTTCTATTTATCTTAATGTGACTATGAGATTTGGAAAAATATATGTTAAAACCGCATTCCTTAACTGGAATATTGTACATGATGTGTACTGACACAACCTAATGGTTTTATAAATCCATATAATGCAAATAAAGTCTATAAGCTACAAAAGTCAATATTTAGATTAAAGCAAGCATCTCAGAGTCGGAAACTTCAATTTGACAAGATATTCAAAGAGTTTAACTTAATTCAAAATGAAGATGAAATTTGCGATTACAAAAGATTTAGTGGGAGAATATTTATATTCCAGATAAAGATGGGAAATAACATCCTTATACTACATATATTAAAACCTGGCAAGGAAAGTACCTTCTCTATGAAGCGTTCGGGTGAAGCATCCTATGTGATAGGAACTGAGATCTATAGAGATGGATTTGGAAAGCTTCTTGACCTAAGCAAGAGAACATACATTGGCAAGATGTTGATAGGGTTTAACATGTAGGACTCAATGAGAGAAAACTTGACCATGTTCCATGGAGTTAGTCTCTCAAGAGATGAGTATCCTAGTTCTTGTGAAGAATGTAAAACATGAGTAAGATGCCATATGCATTCACAACTGAATGTATCATTGTAAGGACCCTGACCCTCGTTTTGGGCTTATCCTGTTTGCTTTGCCTAACCCTAGTGTTTAGTTGCTTGCTAATCACCTTTAGTGGTTATTAGGGTTTGCCTGTGCTTAGTTGAGAGATGGAGGTGCTACTTGCAAAATAACCTAAGTTAGGGTTGGAGAGCAAGTTTTCCACCTTGAGAAATGTCTTTCTCTCTCTTTGCTTCCTCTAGAGTTGATAGGAAGGTTTGGGCCCGTGCCTTGAGTTGTCTTGGGCTTGGTTGAGCTCTTTTAGGCCTTGTTTTCCCTTGCTCAGGCCTTACCTTGCTTGGTTGAGCCCTGTATCAGGCAAGGATGCTTTGTGTCGCCCATGAGGGTGTCGGCCACGGATGGAGTGTGTCGGCCTTTGACCTTGTTTGACCTCCTTGCTTTGGTTGTATCACCCTAGCTTGGACATGTGGCCGAACCTTGGTTGAGTGGTGGCATGGCATGTGCATGTGTTTTGCATGGTGGTAAAACATGTGAACAAGTGTCCCTTGGTAAGGTGACACCTTGCCTTGGTTTAACCTTGACCATCATCTATATATGTCTTTCCTTTCTCTTCCTTGGGAACCCTTTAGCTCTTTTGTTGCTCTCCCCTCCTTGTGTGCATGACACACCTTCCTTGGAGAGCTTGGTGGTCGATCTGTTCCCCTTTGTGGAGATCTCTTCTTCTTCATCTAGCTAGGTGGTCGAACTCTAGGTGGGTCTTGTCCTTTGGTAAGCATCTTCCCTATCTCCTTAGCATCTTCTTCTCCATCTTGCCTACTCTTCGGCCATGGTGGTTATGGTTCTTGTTCCTTTTCTTGAGGTGGCCGAAAGTGGTGAGCATGGATCTAGGAGATAGAAGCTTGGAGCTTTGGAGCTTGAGGAGTTTGCTTAAGGTGGGTTACATAACTTCTAACCCTAGATATACTACCTTCTCTATGTTGCATATTTCATATATGTTGATGATCGGCCAATACATGGTATATTTCTTGCTCTAGTACATGTTGTTGATCTTATGGATATTATGAGCATGATGTTTTAGATGTTGTTGATGGTTTATATGCCTTTACACCTAGTTGGACGAACCATGGTTTAGGGTTTCCTTGTTGAGCAATACCCCTTTTCCCTCTTTGGTCTAGAGAAGTGAGTTTGAACTCTAGTGATGTAGACAATACCCCTCTCTCGTTTTAGTTGAGAGGTGAGTCTACATTCTAGTTGCTTGGGCGACACCCTCCTCTCGATATGGATTTGAGAGGTGAGCTTTTGAATAGATGATGACCTATGTTGAGGTGGATCCTTGTGGTTGCCCAATTTGTGATATAGGTTGTGCAAAACCCCTCTCTCTTGGTTTTGAGAGGTGATCCGATCTTCTTGATCAATTAGGGTTTCAAGACCTTGTGCTTGAGGTTGAAGATGACCATGTTGGGTTGTCCCTTGCACGATATGCCTTGGAATAATGATGCCCGATAACCTTCTTGTCTTGGGTTGTAACCTTAGCCGTTACAACTAGTTGGGTTTGGTTGGTGCTCGATATGGTTCCCTTGGTCTCCACTTAGTGGAGATGGAGCTTGGGTGTTACACCTTGAGCTTATGCTCTGAATGACACACTCTGAAGTAAGGTTACGGGATACCCCCCATGCCTTGTGTTGATCTTGGCTGATATGCTTTGTTGAGCCTTGGTGGCTTGATGCCCGGTATGCCTTGGCCGAGATGACCCTTGTCTTGGATGTGCTTTGACCAATATGATGTCTAATAGCTTTTCTTGTGTTGGGCAATATGAAGTATTCTTGTGATGCCCGATATGATGGTTGTATAGAGAACCCTAGGTGGTGCCTTAGTGGTGGCCAATATGAATAGCTTAATCTAGATGGATGTTAGGTCTGTGCCAGACATGGGGTTGTGTCGCTCGACGCACCCCTAGTGGAGTTGGTAGAGATGCTACTTTTTTAGCCAGCTGGTCCTTACACGATATGGCACCTTGGGCGATAGGGTGCCCTGGTCGATATGAAGGACTCTTGGATGACATGGAGATGGTTGCTCTTAGAGGAGCCTTGGGCGTTATACCCCCTTGGCTGATAGGCTTTGGTGAGGGTAGTCACCCTGCCCGATGCTACCTATCGTGAGGGTTGCAGGAGTTTGGGTGAGGGTTTTGATAACTCGAAATGTATATGGCTTATAATAATAACACAAGTGTTATGATATAATCACCTTGAATCTTGCAAATATGATGATGAGATATAATGATAGGTTGTGAACCAGGAAGCTTGGAAGCATATGAAGTTGCTTCACATGATGTTGTGACCCATGCCTATGGTCACAGGTATAAGGCATAATATATGTTCATGATTATTAATAATACCATGAATGATAAAGCTTATAATCATAGATGTTGCTCTATACTTGATAGCATAATCATTCTATTAATCCATGATGTCTTCAATTATCTCCATGAATGTGTATACTAACCATGCATGTATTCCATGTGGATGCATAGCCTGGTAAGAGCTATGAGACATATGTGTTGGAATAGCACCATGTGGTAATACGACAACAAGTTGATAGGTCTAAGGACCTGATATAAGGCTGAGTGCCTAGTTGAGATGTTATCCTCTGATGATGATATAAGGGATGTGTTCCCAGGATGCTGATACGTGATTATTATGCCTTGAGAGGTAGTGGTTGATATAATAAGGGATTGAGGTCCCAGGACAGTATGATGATGTCAATAATGATGTAATCCTATAAGGCCGTGTTTATACTTTGTTTTGCCTCAACAATTGGCTTAAAATATACTAATCAATTATAGATGAACATATTATGTAATTTTCCCTGGCCATAGATCCATTACCGTCAGTATTTGGTGATGGTGAAATAGGTTTATCCTGCGGGATTACCTGGAGCGCATATTGTTGAATATGTGAGGTTTCCCCTAGCCTAAAATAGGAGGGTTTGAGTGCAACTGCGGTTGCAGACTTGGGACATATGGAGCATGGTGAACAGACCAATGGCTCAGGATATGTGATGATGATCATGATGCGTTCATGGCTCGGATGTATGCACTAGCACCTACGATGAGGTGAGCTAAAGACATGGGTAGCTTGCGGAGCTGACCCAGAGGCTGAGGCCTTATAAGCATAAGATTGTGGTCTTGCTTGATGATTCAGGTACTGACCACGAGAAGGTGAGGTCATGGAGTCTGGACCTCGGTAGACCTTGTATGGCACCGGATTGGGCTTCGCACCCAATGGTTGGATTTGAGTAGGGAAGGCTCACTACCTCAGGGCATAATAAAACGTAATCTAGCCGAATAAGTATATCTTGCTTAGAGAAAAATATGGAACATTGATTGAGGCCTTACTTATATAGTTGATCTAGTTGAACTATGCAGTTGCATGTACGATCCTTATATCTTGTGATAAGTTCTTATAAAGCTTATCTTGTCAATCATGTTCCATAAAGAAATACTTGGTTATATGCCTCCTGGATATCTTGGTAAGCTTGATGGTAATAATAGCTTTGTTCAGTATGCTGCGCTTATTATATGCTTTATCAGTTATCTGTTGTTATCTGCTTTAATCTTTTTGAGGTTTTATAGTTTCGGTGTGGAGTTATGTTTCTTGCTGGGACTGTGTGTCTCACCCCGCTGGTTTACACCCTTTTTAGGTGATCGTTCTAGATGTAGTGGTGGTCGTGAGGTTGTGGATGAGCAGCAAGAAGAATAGTAGAAGGCAAGAGATGGACATGTTACATTTTGTGGTTTTGTAGTAGAATCCTAGAGTCATCCTTGTACACTCAGGTCCTTGGAGGTGTTGGACGACATTTCACGATGCTAGCTATTGTAATTTTTTTATATCCTTATGTTGGACGTATGTGGTCGTTATGAATGTATAAACAGGTGTTGAACTCTGTTGTTGATAGTACAGTTGGTTCTGATAAGCTGTGGGCCTATAATAGGGCTTGTGAATGATTATATAACATGTCTTTCTATAGGATCTGGATGCAAAAGTTCTCTCATGTATGCTTTCTGCAATCGGATTTAATTAACCCGTGTTTTTGGTAATGTGAGGTTCCGCACATTTTTGTGTGTCATCTCATTGTCTGTGTGATGGCGGGGTGTCATAGTTGGTTTGGAATCAGAGCTCTAGGTTTTGCTGAGTCTATAGGGATCTAGGACTTGGTTTTGGTCTGTTCTTGTGAGTTTTCCAGATTTTCTTACATTAACCTTCTGCCCTCAGCAGAAGATAAAGCTTAAAGATTTCTGGAAACCATGAAGAACATGCTACAGAGAGCAGTGATGCTGCATCAGTTGATGGAGAAGGAGGGCAGGAACATGAAGATCGGGTGCTTGAGGTCCCCCAACTTGACCCAACCATTCTCGAAAATCCTGCCTACCAATAACTTATGGGGCAGTTGATGGATACGATGAATCACATGGTGGAAAGCGTGCTAGTGCCTCTTCCAAGAGCACAGGCTCCCCATGGTGAAGCATTGGGTATTTGGAAGACCTTTGAGCGGCTTCGCCGAGTCGGAGCTTCGGATTATGTTGGAACGACTGATATGGCAGATGTTGATCTGTGGCTGACAAGTCTCGAGAAGGCCTTCTGGATCCTCGACATCCCTGAAGCAGACAAAGTCAAGCACGTTGTCTACTTTCTGAAAGGTAGTGTTGGCCACTGGTGGGCCATCGAGGAGGAGAAGTCACCCAATGAGGAGATCGATTGGGAGGTTTTCCGGTGAGAGTTCGTCAGAAGATACTTTCTGAAGACGTATCTGGATGAGAAGATCAACCAGTTTGAGCATCTACGCCAAGGATTGATGAGTATCACCAAGTATGAAGCTAAGTTCATGGACTTGTTGAGGGTTTTTCCTCACATGGAGGCAACAGATGATGAGCGGATCGGGTGGTTTGAGAAAGGTTTGAGTGCTGAGCTAGTGACACCTACTGCTGCTTTAGAGAATCGGGAGCAGATTGCCACATTTGTGGAGTCCGTCCGCATGATTGAACGATCTGTTAAGGAGAAAAGGGAGTCCATGACCAGGAAAAGGCCTACTCAGTTCCAGGGACAGAGGTTTGGTGGCTTCAAGAAGCCAAGGTTTTCAGCACCTTCCGTAATGCAAAATTCTCGTACACCACCTCAGTGGTCTCCGAGTAAGGGAAGAGGTTATGTTTCTTCACCATCGAAGGCACATAGTACAACTTATGTGGTAGTGATAGGGCCATCTAGGCTGCAAACAGAAGGCAGGTCATGTTATCAATGTGGACAGACTGGGCACTTGAGGTCAAATTGCCCAAGGAGAGATGTTGAAGTAACACAACAGCTGAGACAAAGTCAATAAGGGTCAGACAGACTACAGCCTAGTGGTAGCAGAGGGTGAGGACGCGACCAAGCATCGCAAGCAGGATTGTCTTCTCAAGGGAGCAGAGGACGTGGACAAGCAATGACTCGATTCTATGCTATAAGTCAGACGGAGGCGATAGTCAACCCGTGAGTGGTGACATGTCAGATGGAGTTATTTCATTCTGATTTGTCTTCTTCTTACTTTATATTTGTTTTGGTTGACCCCGGTGCTACGCACTTTTTTATCGCACATAGTTGCTTGATAGGTGTCCTATACCTGTTAGTTGTAAGAAAGATAGCTTGTTGTTAGAAACCCCTCTCGATGGTTCTTTGATACTTCGAGAAGAGTGTTCATCTTGTGTTCTGTCTTTCTCAGGACACGGTATACAAGTGGATCTTATACCACTTGAAATGCATGGATTCGATGTGATCCTTGGGATGGATACCTTAGAGAAGTATAAGGTTGTGTTGGACTGTGGTTCCAAGAAGGCAGTGTTTGATGACGGTGGAGAGAAGTGGATCTTCCAAGGAGATAGGAAGATTCTTCTAACATGTCTATTGTCAGCAATGGTGGCAGAAAAGTTGTTGCGGCAAGGTTGTAAAGCATTCTTAGCTCACGTTCTGGATACCAAGGAGAAAGGTACTAGCCTCGAGGAGGTGACAATTGTCCGTGAGTTTGCAGATGTGTTTCCTAATGAGTTCCCCAGTGTACCACCACCCTGGGAGATTGATTTTGAGATCAATCTGGTACCAGGAACACAGCCAGTTGCACAGACGCCGTACAGGATGGCTCCAACAGAGATAGCAGAGTTGAAGAAGCAGTTACATGAGTTGGTGGAGAAAGGTTTCATCTGACCGAGCACGTCGCCTTGGGGTTCTCCAGTGCTATTCATTAAGAATAAGGATGGGTCGATGCGATTATGTATAGATTACTGGTAGTTGAACAAAGTCAGGGTCAAGAATAAGTACTCATTGCCAAGGATAGACGATCTGTTTGACCAGTTGTGTGGCTCTACAGTGTTCTCAAAGATCGATCTACGGTCTGGATATCATCAGTTGAGGATTAAGGTAGATGACATACCTAATTCAACATTTAGGATGAGGTATATGGTCACTTTGGGTTTGTGGTTATGCCGTTTGGGCTAACCAATGCACCTGCTGCTTTCATGGATCTGATGAATAAGGTGTTTAGTTCGTTTCAAGATCAGTTTGTTGTAGTCTTCATAGATGACATCTTGATCTACAGTCGGGACAATCAAGAACATGAACATCATCTTCGACAAGTGTTGACTCCTCTTCGCCAACATCAGTTGTATGCCAAGTTCAGCAAATGCGAGTTGTGGTTGAAGGAAGTGACTTTCTTGGGTCACGTGATATCTGCAGAAGGAGTCAGAGTGGACCCTAAGAAGGTGGAGTCAATTGCATATTGGAAGCAACCAAAGACGCCGACGGAAGTTCGTAGTTTTCTGGGTTTGGCAGGATATTACCGGAGTTTTATCAAGGACTTCAGTACAATCACGTTGCCGATGACAAAGTTGACCAGGAAGGATGTACCTTTAATCTAGGATGATTGTTGTCAGCAAGCTTTCCAAAGTTTGAAGGAGAAGTTGACTAGTGCTCCAGTGCTAGTGCTGCCAGAGCCTGGGAAGGGCTATGTTGTTTTCTGCGATGCTTCCAAGAAAGGCTTAGGTTGCGTGTTGATGTATGAGGATCATGTAGTTTCTTTTGCTTCATGATAGCTTAAGAAACATGAGGAGAACTATCTGACACATGATTTGGAGTTGGCAGCGGTGGTCCATGCGTTAAAGGTTTGGAGACACTATCTTTATTGGGAAGTGTGTCAGATCTTTACATATCACATGAACTTGAAGTATATCTTTTCGCAGAGTGAGCTGAATATGCGACAACGTCGTTAGATGGAGCTAATCAACGATTATGATTGAACCATTGAGTATCATCCTGGTAAGGCAAATTTGGTAGCTGATGCGCTTAGCAGAAAGTCTTCTTCTCTCTCCACAAAGAAGGCACAATTGAGTTCCTTGGTATGTCATAGGCGAGATATGTTTGTCTCCTTGTGACAGATGAATGTACAGTTGGAAGTTTGCTTGTTGGAAGGACTATCGGAACAAATGCATGTCAAGCCTATGCTGAGATAGCAGATCAAAGACGCACAACGGATCAAACATGTGAACAAGTGTCCCTTGGTAAGGTGACACTTTGCCTTGGTTTAACCTTGACCCTCATCTATATATGCCTTGCCTTTCTCTACCTTGGGAACCCTTTAGCTCTTTTGTTGCTCTCCCCTCCTTGTGTGCATGGCGCACCTTCCTTGGAGAGCTTGGTGGCTGATCCTTTCCCCTTGGTGGAGATCTCTTCTTCTTCTTCCTCTAGCTAGGTGGCCAAACCCTAGGTGGGTCTTGTCCTTTGGTAAGCATCTTCCCTCTCTTCTTAGCATCTTCTTCTCCATCTTGCCTACTCTTCGAACATGGTGGTTATGGTTCTTGTTCCTTTTCTTGAGGTGGTCAAAAGTGGTGAGTGTGGAGCTAGGAGCTAGAAGCTTGGAGCTTTGGAGCTTGAGCAGTTTGCTTAAGGTGGGTTACATAACTTCTAACCCTAGCTATACTACCTTCTCTATGTTGCATGTTTCATATATGTTGATGATCAGCCATTACATGTTATATTTCTTGCTCTAGTACATGTTATTGATCTTATGGATATTATGAGCATGATGTTGTTGATGGTTTATATGCCTTTACACCTAGTTGGCCGAACCATGGTTTAGGATTTCCTTGTTGAGCAATACCCCTTTTCCCTCCTTGGTCTAGACAAGTGAATTTGAGCTCTAGTGATGTAGGAAATACCCCTCTCTCATTTTAGTTGAGAGGTGAGTCTACATTCTAGTTGCTTGGGCGACACCCTCCTCTCACCATGGATCTAAGAGGTGAGCTTTTGAATAGATGATGACCTATGTTGAGGTGGATCCTTGTGGTTGCCTAATTTTTGTGATAGAGGTTGTGCAAAACCCCTCTCTCTTGGTTGTTGAGAGGTGAGCCGATCTTCTTGATCAATTAGGGTTTGGAGCCCTTGTGCTTGAGGTTGAAGATGACCATGTTGGGTTGTGCCTTGCATGATATGCCTTGGAATAATGCTTCCTGATAACCTTCTTGTCTTGGGTTGTAACCTTGTTCGTTACACCTAGTTGGGTTTGGTTGGTGCTCGATATGGTTCCCTTGGTCTCCACTTAGTGGAGATGGAGCTTGTGCTCTGAACGACTCACTATGAAGTAAGGTTACATGATGCCCCCTCCCTTTCCTTGTGTTGATCTTGGCCGATATGCTTTTTTGAGCCTTGGTGGCTTGATGCCCGGTATGCCTTAGCTGAGATGACCCTTGTCTTGTATGTGCTTTGACCAATATGATGTCTAATAGCTTTTCTTGTGTTGGGCAATATGAACTATTCTTGTGATGCCTGATATGATGGCTGTATAGAGAACCCTAGATAGTGCCTTAGTGGTGGCCAATATGAGTAGCTTGATCTAGATGGAGGTTAGGTCTGTGTCGGATATGGGGTTGTGTCTCCCGACGCACCCCTATTGGAGTTGGTAGAGATGCTGCTTGTTTAGCCAGCTGGTCCTTGTATGATATGGCACCTTGGGCGATAGGGTGCCCTGGTCGATATGAAGGACTCTTGGACGACATGGAGATGGTTGCTCTTAGAGGCGCCTTGGGCGTTATACCCCCTTGGCCAATAGGCTTGGGTGAGGGTAGTCACCCTGCCCAGTGCTACCTATCGTGAGGGTTGTGGGAGTTTTGGTGAGGGTTTTGATAACTCAAAATGTATATGGCTTATAATAATAACACAAGTGATATGATGTAATCACCTTGAATCCTGTAAATATGATGATGAGATATAATGATAGGTTGTGAAACAGGAAGCTTGGAAGCATATGAAATTGCTTCACATGATGATGTGACCCATGCCTATGGTCACATGTATAAGGCATAATATATTCTCATGATTAATAATAATACCATGAATGATAATGCTTATAATCATAGATGTTGCTCTATACTTGATATCATGATCATTCTATTAATCCATGATGGCTTCAGTTTATTTCTATGAATGTGTATACTAACCATGAAGGTATTTCATGTGGATTCATAGCTTGGTAAGAGCTATGAGACATATGTGTTGGAATAGCACCATGTGGTAATATGGCAACAAGTTGATAGGTCTGAGGACCTGATATAAGGCTGAGTGCCTAGTTGAGGTGTTATTCTATGATGATGATATAAGGGTTGTGTTCCTAGGATTTTGATACATGATTATGATGCGTTGAGAGGTAATGGTTGATATAATAAGGGATTGAGGTCCCAGGACAGTATGATGATGGCAATAATGATGTAATCCTATAAGGTTGTGTTTATACTTTGTTTTGCCTCAACAATTGGCTTAAAATATACTAATCAATTATAAATGAACATATCGCCCTGGACATAGATCCATTACCATCAGTATTTGGTGATGGTGAAACAGGTTTATCCTGTGGGATTACCTGGAGCGCATATTATTGAATATGTGAGGTTTCCCCTAGCCCAAAATAGGAGGGTTTGAGTGCAACTACAGTTGCAGACTTGGGACATATGGAGCATGGTGAGCAGACCCATGGCTCAAGATATGGGATGATGAGCATGATGCATTCATGGCTCGGATGTATGCACTAGCACCTATGATGAGGTGAGCTAAAGATATGGGTATCTTACGGAGCTGACCCAGAGGTTGAGGCCCTATATACATAAGATTGCGGTCTTACTTGATGATTTGTGTACTGACCACGAGAAGCTGAGGTCATGGAGTCTGGATCTCCTTAGACCTTGTATGGCACTATATTGGGCTTCACAGCCAATGGTTGGATTCGAGTGGGGAAGGCTCACTACCTCAGGGCATAACAAAATGTAATCCAACCGAATAAGTACATCTTGCTTTGAGAAAAATATGGAACAATGATTGAGGCCTTTCTTATATAGCCAATCTAGTTGAACTATGTAGTTTCGCGTACGATCCATATATCTTGTGATAAGTTCTTATAAAGCTTATCTTATCAACCATGTTCCATAAAGAAATACTTGGTTATATGCCTCCTGGATATCTTGGTAAGGTTGATGGTAATAATAGCTTTGCTCAGTATGCTGCTCTTGTTATATGCTTTATCAGTTATCTGATGTTATCTGCTTTAATCTTTTTGAGGTTTTATAGTTTTGGCGGGGAGTTATGTTTCTCGCTAGGACTGCGTGACTCACCCCGCTGGTTTACACCCTTTTTAGGTGATCATTCTAGACGTGGTGGTGGTCGTGAGGTTGCGGCCGAGCAGCAAGAAGAACAATAGAAGGCAAGAGATGGACATGATGCTATTTTGTGGTTTGGTAGTAGAGTCCTAGAGTCATCCCTGTACACTCAGGTCCTTGGAGGTGTTTGATGACATTTCACGATGCTAGCTGTTGTAATTTTTGTATATCCTTCTGTTGGCCATACGTGGCCATTATGAATGTATAAAT
This sequence comes from Alisma plantago-aquatica, assembly GCA_963693085.1. Lineage (NCBI taxonomy): Eukaryota > Viridiplantae > Streptophyta > Magnoliopsida > Alismatales > Alismataceae > Alisma > Alisma plantago-aquatica. The sequence continues at coordinate 814,752,995 of OY856413.1, forward strand.
AGGTGTTGAACTCTGGTGCTGACAATACAACTAGTTCTGATAAGCTGTGGACCTATAACAGGGCTTGTGAATGATTATATAACATGTCTTTCTGCAGGATCTGGATGCAAAAGTTCTCTCATGTATGCTTTCCGCAATTGGTTTTAATTAACCCGTGTTTTCAGTAATGTGAGGTTCCACACGTTTTCGTGTGTCATCTTGTTGTATGTGTGATGGTGGGGTGTCACAATCATGTATGTAATGTACTCATTCGGTGTCTCGTATGAATTGGACATGACAAATGGATATTTTTCAGATCATAGTAAAAGTCACTGATAAGTACTAAAAGGATTAGTTCCTTAATTTTGGTAATAAGGAAGAGTTGGGTGTAAAGGGTTACACTGATGCAAGCTTCCAAAATGACAAATAAAATGATTACAATCTAAATTTATGTTTTACCTTAAAACAAGAACAATAAAGTTGGAAAGTGTTCTGAGAAAGCGTTGGTTGTTTAAATTCTACAATAGAAGTCGAGTATCCTGGTGTTATGAGAACAATATAGGATGTTGTATAGATCTAGAAGTTCATAGAGATGAACTTTTGGAAGGTTCAAACCATTAATGATAAAGTAAAATATTGTAACAACAATGGACATAGTGGTTAGGCAAGGAATCGTAGATAAAATATTACAACACTTCCATCTAATACAAAATGGCGTACAACAAATAAATTTGAAACTTGCAAAATACTGACTAGAAGAAAACATTGCTAACCCGCTATAAAAGTGCTAACATAGCAGATACATGATGGACATGTTAAGATCACTTGGAATAAAATGTATGGGTGACTGGCTCTACTACAAGTGGGAGTCTGTTGGTATGTATGCCTAGAAATCCAATCATATGATGTTTGGATTGTGGCATTATATACCTGATTTGATTATGATGAAGGTAATTCCATCTATTATGTTTGTCTCATCTTGATATGATGACACATACATAGTAGATGTCTAAATAATGATGTTACCCGATGACATATGTCTTCAAGTTGATGACCTGAGCGATGAGATTATATGTATGATAAGAGTACATACATTCTTATTATTTCCCTAGTCATATATTACTGTGCAAGAAAAATTGACAACAATAATACATATGACTAGAGTGCATGTTGATTGATGAAACAATCCCATTAGTCATGATATGTGATATCAAGTCAAGCACGTAGATACATATTAGAGATTAGTGTATCAGAAAAACCTATAATGAGAGTGATACATGGATACCATGGAATGGTAGTCACAATCAACTCACATAATGATAGTGGTGATTGTGGTTCTTAGACCTGAAGTTACTGCAATAATCACATGTTGTTCGTTGTACTTTGACATCATCCAACGTGACCTTGAATAAGGGTTTCCATAAAGGTGAAGTTCATGCACTCTGTTACACATGGGGATTAAGTGTGAGTGATGTAGATGGGATTTGTCCCTCCTACATGAGATTGATATTCAAGCCTCTTGATAAGCAATACTGAGAACTGTATGGCCATACTCATGTGACTCAATATATGATATGAGATCTCACACAAATCTCAGATAGTCTTCTCTAGTTCAAGGAACATGGATCGAATATTGAAGAGGATGACTATTCCATGCCTCGAGTTCAATCTACATATTAGAGACAAAGAAACTGTACAATCATGGTAACATTGATCATGGGTTGTAGGTTGAAATTGTTCTCCAACTTTCCAAAAGACTTAGGTAGCAATTATGTGTTTCTAGATATTGATCATTGCTTGTTATGTCATAAGTTGCTTATGTACATTCACTACCAACATAATTTAGGACCTATAGGGTCACACAGATATGATTCACTTAGAATAGAAGTATATTCATGAATGGTGTTCAATTTACTACTAAAGTTGTTTAGGTATTCAATTAAACAACCAAGTTTCATATTTACTGTCTAGACTTTGAACCGACAAGTTCAAGTGATGAACCAATCGACTGGTGTGGCAGGTGAAATGGAATGAAAATTGGCTGAACTTTGCCAGAACTAGACAAGTGAAACGACCATTTCATGTAGTGAAATGAATGTCTCATGATGTGAACCAATTGGTTCACTATCTGGGTCACCATGTTTAGTGTCCAATTTGACTGGAATAAGGATTGATTTTGATGTCTTGTTTAGCATTAATTGTGCGTTGATTACCATTTTTATTTATAATAGAAAACTGTATGAACCGATCGGTTCATGGCATGAACCTACAGGTATGGAATGTGAACCGACCAGTTCACCATATGAAGTTTCTAAAAATTTTATGAATTCAATTCCTTTGACTCCAACACTGATTGGGGAGCTTGTCCCTAGCCTCTCCTATGAATAGTGGGGTATTGGGGGCTTCCCAGACACATCAATTGCTCTGACAATTTTTTTCCTCTCTGGTTGTGGTAACCAATAGAGAACTCTACAAAGTCCTACCTAATAAAGGGAAGGACAACAAGGGAGAGACAATTGTGGGAGAGCAAATAGGTGCTAATACACCGACGTTTGAAGGTACGACTCCTTCCCATTGGCTCTAACAGTGCAATGTGGAGATCCCAGTGGTTCGTGGGGACTACCCTAGATGTGGGAGGTTGTTTCCTATCTCTAGGAGGACAACGTCAACCGTCGTCCATGGTGTTACTCCCGGAGGCCGTTGGTGATGACCGGTCAGGTGCTGCTAAACAAGGAGAATGTTGTTGCCTAATGAAGTCGTATTGTTGCTTGGAGAAGAAGCACGATACTACATCAAGAGTTGTTTCTGGACTTGCTCCAGGATCATGTATAGCTCTTGTTATCTTCCTTCCTAGGTACATTGTTGTTGACACGATCTTCCTATTTTGGGAAATGAGCATTAATTTTTTTTTTGTTGCCTTATATGTCGCCCCAATTTCCTAACATGACACATATCCATGTTCTTCAAGATCTCATGACATCTTGTTGCCTCTTTGCTGAGGAAAAATCTTACATTTGCACTATCAAGAGTAGTTCTCTCCCCTTTATGCAAGCGGTGATGAAAAGTATTTCCCTAGAGAAACAAAACAATCCCATGATGAGGGAATTGTCTTTGCAAGTTCTAGAATCTCTCCCACATCTCACAGTAAGATTCTTCAACCTGTTGTTTGAAGTTGTATATTCTTCCTACTAGCTCATTGGTCTTTTGTAGCCTCATGAAGAATGTGTAAATCATTTCACCCCATGACTCACATTAATTCTACAGGTAAACTACAGAACCACATCTTAGCCAATACTTATGGATTAATTTATAATTGTCTATATTTACTTCCCAACTGAGATATCGATGTCGACACCTTTATTTTCTCCCAAACTGACTGCTTCTCTTCTTAATGTTGCAAGTTGTCCACCTGATCATCACCATCATGTGACACACATACTGCTTGTTACTTATCTTCCTATGATATTGGAGTTTGAATTAGTGTCTCAGATGAAGCTCCAACTCGTGTGTCTTTCATAAGATCTCCTCTGAGTATACACATGTTAAAGTTGAACATTCATAGTTTATAGTTCGAGTATGGACCATACACTAGTACCTAAAAATGCAATTGGCATAGTAAGGACACAAATATTAGTATTACGAGAAAAAGAAGACTTATTAATTATGATATACTTAAAAGAAATATCAAAAGAAAAAATAGAAGGCCTCGAGTGACCTGTTGTAGAACTCATAATGTTGGTGTTGTCGACTCGTAGATAACGGTGTCAAAAAATGACACCTATAAACATGCATGGGATATGTAAGTGTGTGTGTCAAAGTAATATAGGCTAATAAGGTTCCATTGTCAAACTCAAGGAATCATTCTCTATAAATCACTACTAACTATGACATAATTATGTAGGCATAAATAAGAAGTTGATTGGTTGTTACTAACTATGAATAGAGATTGAAGAGACTAAATTAAGATGGTTGTAAGAAAAATGTAGTGAATTTCTAGCACTTGTGGTTTCACAATGACACACACTGCATAAAAGATCCTTTTTATCTATAATTACTCACTCTTGTTCTGAACTAGAGACAAATAACATGCATTACCCACTCCCACAGAGTAATGCACTGCCAAGACTAATACAAGACCCACTCACATAGTAGTTTTGTAACTTAATCTGAATAATTAGTTCACTCCTTTGGGTTATTTTTTCATAACCCTAAGAATTTTCCCAAAGCATGATATAAACTATGTAAACCAATGATTTTTCCAACTCATAATCCCTCTACCGAAGCAATGAAAAGTTTGTTACTTTGAATATGGTGATAAGGCATAAGCAAGTCATTCACAAGATCATAGATTCATGTTTACAATAATGGAAATATATTCTTATTTATTGAATCCAAATACACTGCAATGTACTCTCAGGTCCTAAGAAACGAAGGAGTTATCCCCACATAGTTTTCATAAAATCACAACAACACAAATGAGAGAGAGAATCTAAAAATCAGAAAACTAATATGAAAACTCCTAGATAAGTCGATTCAGTGATCCCCTATGATGAACTCCCTGACTTGCAACTTCAAACTACAAAACCACCCTCTAGAAGTGTGCAGATCATCCTAATAGAGGCTATATCCATTCTCTCCTCTATTCTTGTCTCTTCTTTGAAAATTTATGTGATACCTGGGTTGTGGTCAACCTCCTTAGGTCATAAGTAAGGCCTCACCCTCACATGTTTTGAGTATTTTGGATCTGACTTATTTTTAGATCTGTGTTGATCATGTTGCGTCCATACCACAGACAAGTTGTCAATGGCACCGAGTCGTGTGGTCTTTTGTGTCTCCTAGACATATGTTAGTACTACAAAAAAAACTATCCATAAAATGTTAGTACTACAAAAAAAAACTATCCGTAACATTGAGCTTATTCTCATTGGGCTTCTAGATGTTTGAGTTTCTACCACCGATAGACATGTAGGTGGTACCGAGACATTTAATTTTCATGCTTGATGCTCACTAGACAATTATTCAGTACCACCAAGTATGACTCTTGTTGGCATTGATAACCCTCATGGTAGCACCAAATGACTCTTGGTAGCACCATTGCTTCTCTGCTTCTATTTTATCTAGGCGTGAGGTGTCGTTATAATTGACGTAAATGTCACAAGCACCAAGTTGTCAAAAAGATACTCAAATAGCCTGAAATAAGGGAAATAGTAATATAAGTCCGAGAAAATGATCATAAAATCATACAATTTGATATACATGTGATACAATGCATAGTTCCTTTATAGGCCAAAAAATGGTAAATAAAGAAAAATGTATATAAATGTGAACTGTCAGGAAAATCATATGTAAAGAGCTACTCAAAATTGTAGCACAAATGCCCAATACTATCTTCATTATGAATGTCTATTTCATCAACTCATCCTTATAAGGAAAGGAGAAAACATTTACTTTCCACCCTCTACAAGGTTTGTAAGACATCCTTTATGAGTCCAATCTTTTTAGCATTCTGTGAAAAAATGGGGTTCATACTTGTCTCAAGCTTATGGTTTTCAATCTTATATCAAACCTCGCCTTGAGAGGGGAAAACGGTTGAAGCCTCATTTTTGTCACTAGGTAGATATTCATGATCTAATGTAAAATTCTCTATATGATGATGAAGTCCATTGTACATCCCACCCAATTTCCACATTTATCATTTCCATACCACCTATTTTTGCCTACTTTTACCCAATTCAGAGCCTTCTTTAATGAAACCTTCCTTTCAAACCCAAAGTACAATTTACTTTTCAATTATGTTGTATATGTTCATAAATTTCCCATTTGATTTTTTTTATTGTTGAACAATTGCCTAGTTGATTATCTGATAAAATACCTCTTTTTTCTTATGAAAACCGAATTGCCTATTTTTTCTACGAGATAATCATTAATTCTCTCTCTATCATTATCCTATGAAGAAATCAATTGTTTTTGTGAACCTTCTCTTGAACATTCCTGAAACAACTAGGAGATCAAGAAACACATTTTACTAACTCGTGTCACCAGGCGAATGCCAGCCATCCATCGGTTGACATGTGATAGGTTGACATCATCCACCAACTATGTCACCCAGTGAATCAAGGAAAACTACCGCCCTCTTCAGGATGTTCTATCCAAAAACCCGAACCCTAAACCATTACTATAAATACCCCCTTCCTATACCCATCATTTTACAGGCCCATTTGATCCTCCTAAAGCTCGAGGATTGAATTGCCCCCTCTTTTTATATTCCACATTACTTGTGATCAGAAGATCCTTCCTCTGACACATCTTGCCTTGTTGTCATCTATAGAACGATAAATCGCTCTAACTATTGCACCTTACAACTATAACTACTTTATCTGTTTATCTGATTTATAATTATTGAATCACATTTGATCAATCGCTTCATCTGAGCTATTAAAACATTATAACTACTTTGTTGATGTTATAATTGTTGCTATTTATTTCATCTTACGATTGATTCTTTGCCATTAGCATGCATCTGCAAATTTCCCATTGAATCCTATGTATCGATCTGAATCACCCATGGGGATCTCCTTTGTGAGAGTTCCTCATGTGATTAGGACCCTAAAGTACCTAAAAATTAGGACATTCATGGAAACCATTGAAAGAACATCGCCATCTCCAACCTGAAAAGCTCGCCAACAAATAAATCACTTTTTCATTTTCTCTTTGGTTTGTGTTTTAACCATCAGAAATCGCTCTTTTCTTCACTACGAGATAGCATCTTGATACTGGTTCACAGGCCAGTTGGTGTATTAATTAATCCTTCCCTACTCGTAACAAGACTATCGAATTTGATCTCTGAATTTGTTCTATATATTTTTTTAATCCGACTCAGATGACAACTTAGATTTACATTGCAGCTTGACGAGTTATCTCATATTTTTTTATTTTCTTTATAAAGCGTGATGGCGACTTTTAATAATTATTTTATTCTGTGATATTTTACTACTAAAAATGATAGAATTTTCTCCATTTATCTCTATTTTCACTTTTTTTATAGAGTGCGACCGTGATCCAGTCTGAATCAGATATTTATTGTCACAAACGAAAGACATGTGCTAAGTGTGTGTTATATAATTAAATTATTATGATACAATGATACTAAATATTGTAAGTGGTACTTGTTAGTATAGTGTCCATTTGGAGTTAAGTTACTTCTGTGTAAGGTGTTCTAAACAAATACCGGGTGGAAAATATGTCAAAAAAATTGTATAAAAAAGTACAAATATTACAAACACTCTTTTTCATAAGATAGTGCATATAGACTGACAATAATTAGAGAACTATTGAATTGTTTGCGGCTGACTCCCTCCAACATTAGTGTCTCACTACCAAAATTACGTTTACTTTCTTATTTGAGCATTGCCTATTGACGACTAACATATAAATAGTACCCATAGTAATTTACATACAACCTGTTAAAAAAAAATGAGTTGTACTCTCTCTAACTCATAGTGTTCATTATTAAAATGACATATGCTCCCTCTTCTTGGGTATGTGCTAAATGATAAATAATATATAATTCTCTGCAACCTATTATTATAAAAATTATTTTTGCTCCTTTGTATCCGTTAATCACTAATATACGATTAATGCGCAATATAATTTACATATAACTCGCTAAAAGAGCACAAATTAATTAACTTTCAGCTAACTTATACTGATATGTGACATGTGATTATGAAAGTTACATGTATTTTCCTTATCGCATGTACATGAGGACAACCTATATGTTACTAATACTCCAAATAATTTATTTTTGAACATGTGTCTATCTCTTGGACGTGTTCCCATTGCATTGACAATGCCCATTGTACTTGATAATATACATGATCTAAACATATAGCAAAATAGTTAGTCACTGAAAGCACGTTGGTAAGTGCTATTCGGTACATCACGCCGGTAAGTATTGTTTTGATGTACCACACTATCACTATTTCAGCAGACCTTTCAAAATTATTTTTATTTAGATGTCTTTGTTCTAAGGCCGGTGGATAGGCTTATTCAACCCAGCAAGACATTTTAATCGGCGGCTAATAGACGGATCACGAAAAAATAGCAAAAGCTTACAAACAAACAGCTACGAAAATCATACCGCACAGACACTCTTTTTTATAGGGTAAATAGATACCTTACCAAATCGTAACTAGAGGAGACATGAAATATACACCTTTTTCTTTGATTCAGCCACCCCCACCCCCCACCAGGTCTCCACAACAAACATGTCTATAATGGTGTGGGTGGGCCTCCCCTATTTAGTCATCGTTAAAGCATTGCCCTATTTAACGCCGTCGTAACCGGTCACCGACGCTCGCGCTATTATTGCCGCTTATGCCATGCCGCATTCTTATTTAAGCATTAAATTTTGACCATCTCGGTTGACTTCTGTCTGAATTTACATTTTAACTGTTCCCTGTCATTTGGCCCTATTGTCCCTCAGCTTGCATATGGAGGTTTGATATCTAGACTCATTTTAAAACCCATAACGAAACTCATTCATTTTCCACCACATGTTAGTTTCATTTTAAGTTCCAATATGATGTCCACTTAACATATTTCTATTCCATATGACAGCCAGTTTCTTGATTTCACTGGCGCAGACCGTACATGGCGCTATTATCCTTTTATTTGTCCAGGCAGCAACGTTTTTCTCTTGACGTTCATTGTGTAAAAAATATAATAAAGGGCAGTTCAGCTGCTTGAGTCTAGGTACTTTCAGCTATGACAATGTCAGCTTTTCCTGCCCGTAAATTTTAAAGTGTTTTTGAGTGTAGTTGTATTGTCGTTAGCTTCACGTCCGTATGTTTTATTCTACAGCTGTCAACTTTTACGCTAGTTTTAGCCTTTAATTTATTTGCTTTTTTGAACAATTTAAATTTTTTTTTTGAGAAGTGTATGTACTAGTTCATCACTACTAGCATGTGTTTCTACGTAAGAAGATAATAAAGTGATAGTTAATTAAGTTGTTTCGTTAAAAACGAATTGTATGTAAACTATTTTGAGGACTAATTATTTATTAGCCATAAATAGGCACATTTTAAAGAAAGGAAGTATCGGGTAATTTTGGAAATGACTCACTACGAGTTGAAGGAGGCTAATTCGTATTAATCAAGTTATTTTTTAAAAAAAATGTATGAAAATTATTGTGAATATTAATTAAAAATTGCATAATATGTCTTTATTTCGTTTCTTGCTTTATTTTATAAGAAGTGTACATACATATGCCAAAAGGGGAACACAAATAATTTTGGTAATGTCACGCTGCAGAGCCAGCTAGTTGGTAATTGAATTTTTTTTTAATAGGTTGTCTGTAATTATTGCGGGAACATATTATCAACATATTTAACAACTTTATTTTTCATCATTGCATTTCAAGTTGCTTATTTGCTTTTTTTAGTGCTTTTAACATTATTTATCTTTGCAATAAGCATGTACATGAAAGAGAAGGGAGACATAAATTATTTTGATAATGAGATTATATATGTTGGAGAGTGTCAACAAGACATTATTCAAATTATTCTCTTAAATTAAGTGAGAACTAATTATGCATATTGAGGAAAAATCAGTTTTAAACTTCAATTTTAAGCATGAGTTTTCAGCCATATCTAGTAGTAACATGTGCAAAAATCATCTTTATTTTGCTAACTGAACTGTGAATCACTAGTTTATCATGTGCTTTCGGCTAATAGAAAATACAAACCGAGGTTTGAGTCCCAATTGGACAACTTAAAAAGTTGTTGTTTATCAAACTAACGTTAAATACAACAAGTTTTAACTAACGCCCACCATCAAGATTCTATACAATATAATGACAATTACAAGATACAAACTTTAATTTGCAAAAGTAAATACCGTAGATTTTTTAATAAGGTAGTATGCTAATAATAATAATAATCAGGATTTAGCAACTATGAATGCAATATGTTAAGACTGGTTACCAGAATAACTTGTCCGATCCTTATAATCACCTATGGCTTTATATTTTTTGACATATACCAAACAAAGAACTAACAAAATAATACTCAAACGAGTAACCCAAAATAAAATACAAATGTTAAAGCACCATATATACATAAAATACAACATCTACAAATTTAAATATTCATGCAAACCGTTTACTGCAATATGCTGGTCCCGAAAACGTGTATGTGGCCAAATCAACTCCGTACGGAATACTCTTAGGATACATTTGTTTTGCAGTACCTGGACTGGATCGCATTTTATGATCCAGCTGTACACATATCATGCCTGATTTTTGGGAAAGGCCGTAACGAAAATAATCATACATGTAGAACAATTAGGGGCCGTTGGGGCCTCGAATTTAGAAGTTCTGTTAGTTGTATACATACCCGACAATCCATTTTGAGTTACACTACCCACCCTAACTTACATATCCGTTCACACACCCGATTATTGAGAACCTATAAAAGTATGGCCCAATCATTTTCTCTCATGTGCATTAACTGCACACCAATTAACTACATGCAGAAGTTAAAGAACCTCCAAATTCTATCTCCACCTCCACTCCTCTCTCTACCGTCTTAATTTTGAAAAATTCATTTTTTCTCTCTTGCAACTCCACTCTCCAGCTTTATTCTACCCCATTAACGTTTTTGCACTAGTAGTACAGTATATGGTTGAAAGTATTGTACTTTTTGTATACACTTTTGTCAAACAGCATTTTGAATGTATACAAAATGTGGAGGTTAATATTGTATTTTTTGTACAATGTGGTTGTTAGTATTGTACTTCTTGTGTGTAATTTTGACAAACGCTACATTTTAATGTATGCAAAATGTAGTATTGTAATATTACACGCTCATACTGTATGTCTCGTACTGTATATCTATATGTATCATCAAATGATATAAATATTGTACTCTCGTACTGTACGTCTTGTACCGTACCTATTAAAGATACAAATATGTGATGGAATGGTGGTAACAAAATTCTATTGTTATTATTGTATGTCTTGTACTGTACATATTTTACTATAAATTGTGTATTGTATGTAAAAATTGAGGTTAACTTTGTGTAAAATACTGTATATAAGATTAAAATTTACAAATTATATTGTTGTGTATATATAATGTTATTAGGGGTTGAAATCCTTTGTGCCCGAAACAATTTGCCCAGTAGATCCCGGCCATATACTTCCCTATGGAGCCCACAAGTGTATGAATCAGATCATGTGGGTACAGAGGTGGCATAGAGGTTGGGTACAAAAGATTTGGACCCCGTTATTAGACGCAACATATATGAAATAAGTTATAACAAATAATATCAATAAATGTTTGTATAATACATGCATTTACATAATAGTTGGAAGAAATTACAAACAAAAAGAAAATAAATTGTAAATATTTTTCATAATCTTTGGCGAAATTAAGATATTATAGGTGTAATTATTTAGAAAATGAATACAATAACTACACTTTGCATAGACTTTGCATGACTGTTGCATGGACAATAACGGCTGCAAATGCAATAACTCTCTAATGCGTTAAACTATTGAATGGACAATAATGGCTGCAGGTGCAATAACTCTTTGATACATTAAATCTCATTTTCTTTTATGTTCCGAGTATGCCTACGGGTGTACAGTTGACTCCGGCTAGAATTTTCCATCCATTTTTAAGGAGACCGCTGTTGTGAGCTGCGAGATGGTACTGTGCTGGACAGCAAAAACAACACGTTAAACTGTTGATGCAAGACTGATGCCCGACTGGATGTGAGCATGTTCAGTGCCCGCCGAACAATTTTTTTTAATTAATTAAGAGAGTTGATTATTCACCCCGTCTCTCTCTAGGAACTATTCAAAAATGACTCGTGTACATGACTCTGCCCACATACAACCCCATCCACTTGTAAAGCAAAAAGCCCAAAACGGTTGTAAGTAACTAAAACTAAGGACTAAGGACCTATACTCGGACGTTAGTCTGTCTTCTTTACACATTTGATGTATTTGTATCCGTCTATTTCTATTGTATGTATCTCGCAGCTACGGAGGCATGAAAGTAGGATTGTTGAAAAAACAACAATCAGTGATGCTACCCCATATTCCTCAAGCCCTCTTGCCATAGCGTTAGCTTCCTTTGCCACCTTAGTCACAACAAAGTGCCGCCAAACATAGCGTGCTTTGGAGTCTCGCCAAATTATAAAGGCAAATACTATACCAAACAGAGAGAAAAGTTCAACAAATAAAATAACAACACATTCACATATGAATAGGACTTAACTTACCAGACGCGCGGGGGTAGACGCATCCCATACGCGGCTGGTATACCGCTTGGCTGGGTAGTTTCCCCGGCCGGGACTCCCCGCCCCCTTTTTTTTTGCTTTTTTTGTTGCCACGTGGCATTCTGCACACAAAAGAGTACAAAAATAAAAATTATAAATAACTTTTAATCCATAATGAATTTTTTAACGAAATAAAAACCACTGGACTCGTTACGAAAAATCCAATCTAATAAGACCAATATTGATATATTTTAAAAATATAATATGCACGCTATTTTACTAATAGTGTGCACATTATATTAAGATTTATGTTAATTTATATTTATGCACAACATCTAAAAAGTAGATACATTCACACTATAATTGATACATTAACACCGTAATTGGGTATTTTTCTACAAATACTAGGTGTATTGTGTTAAGATTTGTGCTAATTTGTTATTTATGCACATACTCTATTTTAGATTTGTGATAAGTAGGCACATTTGCCATACAAGTAGGCGCATTTTCCATATAAGTAGACGCATTTGCCATAAGTGGGCGCATTCAATCTAAAGTTATACATTCAATTAAAAGTAGGTGCATTTACCATAAATGGGCTTCTATTACAAATGTAGGGCGCATTCACACCATAAGTGGGCAAATTCACACCATAACTGGGTGCTTTCACACCATAAATGGGCGTTTACTACTAATATTTGGCACGTTAAGTAGGAACATTGACACCAAAAGTGGGCGCACTCACACCATAAGTGGGCGCATTCACATCATAACTAGGCGCATTCACACATTCACAACATAAGTGAGCGCATTCACAACATAAGTGGTGTGAATGCGCCCACTTATGGTGTGAATGTGTAAATGCGCCCACTTATGGTGTGAATGCGCCCACTTATGGTGTGAATGCGCCCATTTATACTGTGAATGCGCCCATTTATGGTGTGAATGTGTGAATGCGCCCAGTTATGGTGTGAATGCGCCCACTTATGGTGTGAATGCGCCCACTTATGTTGTGAATACACACAGTTATGGTGTGAATGTGTGAATGCGAACTTATGGGGTGAATGCGCCCACTTATGGTGTGAATGTGTGAATGTGCCCAGTTATGGTGTGAATGCGCCCACTTATGGTGTGAGTGTGCCCACTTATGCTGTGAATGCGCACAATTATGGTGTGAATATGTGAATGCGCTCACTTATGGTGTGAATGAGTGAATGCGCCCAGTTATGGTGTGAATGCGCCCACTTATGCTGTGAATGCACACAGTTGTGGTGTGAATATGTGAATGTGCCCACTTATGGTGTGAATGCGCCTACTTATGCTGTGAATGCGTCCACTTATGGTGTGAATGCGCCCACTTATGGTGTGAATGCGTCCACTTATACTGTGAATGTGCCCACTTATGGTGTGAATGTGTGAATGCGCCCACTTATGGTGTGAATGCGGCCACTTATGCTATGAATGCGACCACTTATGGTGTGAATGTGCCCACTTATGCTGTGAATGTGTCCACTTATGGTGTAAATGTGTGAATGCACCCACTTATGGTGTAAATGCGCTCATTTATGTTGTGAATGTGCCAACTTATGGTGTGAATGCGCCTACTTATGGTGTGAGTGCGCTCACTTATGGTGTGTATGTGTGAATGCTCACACTATGGTTTGAATGTGTGAATGCGCCAACTTATGGTGTGAATGCGCACACTTATACTGTGAATGTGTGAATGAGCCTAGTTATGGTGTGAATGCGCCCACTTATGGTGTGAGTGCGCCCACTTATGGTGTTAATATTTCTACTTAACGCGCCAAATATTAGTATTAAACACCCACTTATGGTGTGAATGCGCCCAGTTATGATGTGAATGCGCTCACTTATGGTATGAATGCGCCCTATATTTGTAATAAAAGTTCATTTATGACGAATACGCCTACTTTTGATTGAATGTATGTTTTTGATTGAATGCGCCCACTTATGGCAAATGTGTCTACTTGTATGGCAAATGCGCCTACTTATCACAAATCTTAAACATAGTATGTGTATAAATAGCAAATTAACACAAATCTTAACACAATGCGCCTACTTTTTAGATGTTGTGCATAAATATAAATTAACCTAATCTTAATATAATGTGCACACTATTGGTAAAATAGCGTGCATATTATTTTTTTCAAAATATATCGATATTGGTCTTGTTAGATGACATTTTTCGTAACGAGTCTAGTGGTTTTTATTTCGTTAAAAAATTCATTATGGATTAAAAGTTATTGAAAATTTTCATTTTTGTATTCTTTTGTGTACAGATCTGCCACATGGCAAAAAAAAACAAAAAAGGGGGCGGGGGGTCCCTCCGGGGAAACCACCCAGCGAAGCAGGAAAACTACTGCATCCGGGACGCGTCATGAGTTAGCCGCGTCAACATAACATTTTCGATATGAATACTGGTAGTTAAGAAGTTGGCGACCGAATGACCCCTAATAAATATAGAAAGCCGTTGTCC